>JAZHYW010028717.1:0-260498 GCA_037355805.1 Ixodes ricinus | reverse complement strand
GTGCAACAGCGCCACCCCAGTGGCAGAGAACACTCACAGGATGGGCAGAAACCGAGCTGCTTGCAAATCTGGTCTGGTGTGAACTCCTGGAGGATCATGGACATGACAAGGTTGAAGTAGGTGTCCACGACACCGAGGCACTTCTTCCCCACTCTCTCCCGGAAACAGTCGGCAGACGCCTTCCAAAAGCTGTCTGAGCTCTTCCTGCAAAATGGCACTCTGTTAGCGAGGCTAGCATCAACGAGGACATTCACTGAAAAGACTCGCAGCACAAAGACACTTTCAAACAATGACATAGACCTGGGGTCCGATTTTAGTCAAGGCGAGAGCTTTTTCGGCTGCTGATAGGACATGGCGCCACTGCTTGCGCATGATCAACCAATGAAACATTTTTGAGCACTCCTGTGAGCTGTAAATAGCGAGGGAGGTCTCGTGGTGCCCCCCCACGTGCTTGTTTTTAGTACTTCCTTCATCCACCAGTCAATGTTAGCTTGTGTACGGCAGCAGAACCATTTTATATTTACAAACGAAGTGCAGGCTGTCAATGGCTTCCAACGTGAAATAGCAAACAATCCCAATTTCAGTCCATGGTCCATGTACGATCACACTTTGTAGTGGCGCCCGGTTCGTAGCAGACGATCAACTTTTTTCTTGTTTGTTAGCAGATGAGGTATGGTGTTATGTTCCTATTTGGCGTCTGCGGATGATGCTTTGTAGGAGACGAACCACATTTTTCTCACCCTGGTTAACAGACGAGCCTTGCTACTAACGCTAACTTCACTTACTCTGCGAAAGGAAAATTAGATCTTGCCTCTCGCAGTTACCTCAATGAGATCCCTAAACAGGTTTGTAAATAAAGTTTTTTTTTTTTTACTTTTAATAAAATAATTTCTTTTTATTTTAAATTAACAGCTCTCAAAGCTGCATGCAAAACCTAGCACCTGGTCAATCCGGTTATTTGACTTGCCCTTCTTTTTTTTCACGCTGGGTTTTCATTCAAGATGCATCGTCAACTAACCCAGGCGTGTACTCTCCTAATTAAAATGTTAAGATGTCATTAAAAGCTAACTTTTTGCTCACTAAAATGTCCTAAAAACAGACTTAAAAAATTATATATCAAATAAAGCTTTAAGTATAAATTTTCTTCCTGAATCCTGGAGGTGGTGCAGATATAAACAAAAACACAAGACTAAAAATGCAGGGAAGATGGTGAAAGCTGAACTGACACGGGGACTGGAGCATAAGAAGTATTAGTCCACTATTAATGAAATTACGGGCAGTGCGCAGGCGCAGTTGGTGGAAGCTTATCATGATGATTATAACCCGAGACTGTGGCAGAAGGAGGAAATTTTTACAGTTGAAGAGAAAGTGCCAGGGACAGGTAGCGTCAGATGCTGTCTGTCCCTGTTACTTTCTCTTCCACTGTAAATATATTTCCTGCCTTCTGCCCCTGTTTCGGGTTATAATCATCAGGGTAAATGTCCACTATATTTGTCACTCTTGTTTTCTCACTTCCTTTTTTTTTTTATAAATGTCATAACACTTGTAGGTAAAAAATTTTGTAGAACGAATATAAATGGCAGAGTCACCTTTCAGTTACAATGTACAATAGTTGAACCTCAATTTAACGAAGTCACCGGGACTTACTAATTATTTCGTTAAAATGGGAACTTCGTAAAATCGAGGAAGGGAGACCTTGTACATAGGCTGCGCGTGGGGAATCCAAATTTGTTTGTTAAATCGGGAAATTCGTAAAATCGGGTTTAATTAAATCGAGGTTCAACTGTACTATACAACCTAATACCAAAAAGTAATATTTTTCTTATTGTTTAGTTTTTTTCTGCAGGTGTGTAGAACTACACACGAAAAAAAGCCAAACAAAAAGAGACATTTCCAAAAGAACATGTTTGAAAGCAACACTGAAATGCAAAACTGCAGACATTAATATTTTGCACTGCTTACGAAAACTGAGAGCAATAACAATTATTAATACAATGCCTACAAACCTCAGTGCTGTTGTTCTTCAACTCACTGTACAAGAACTGGACAATGTCTTGACAAAAGTCACAGTCTGAATAAGGGGAAACTCTTGCTGCCGGAGGAGCTGATGAGAGAAAACGAAGACAGTAAAGAGACGGTTAAACCATAAATGCTTAAAACATTTTTGTGATTCAAGAAAAAAAAAGATAAATCAGGAAAAAAGGTAAAAACGGAAATTTTTCCGAGGTATGAACGCTCTTTAGCTTCCCATCAAAGAAAAATAAAAATGTTTAAGATACATTTGCAAAACTAAACATCTGCATTCTCAAATTTATTTGATTGCCAAACTGCATCCCTATGCAATCATTGCAAATTATAATTTATCCCATTTTATAATTATTTTGAGTGAGTTGCCCATTTCCAACCAAGATCAATTTGCCCTTACCGCTGCAGAGGGTGATCATGTGGCAAATGACTTCAGGAGCAGCATCTTCGGCGAGGAACTTGATGATGATGTCCCTGTTAGTGTCTATGAATGCTTTGCACTGTTGTCTTTCACTACCAGGAAACAGGTCGCAGATGTAATCCAGGAGCTCAGCAATGGCCTCCTTTTGAAGAACAAATGACGAGGATCGTTAAAAACAGAGCCTAAGTCTGAGCGGCGATCGCACAGGCAGTTGTGGAGAAAGATTCTATGTTGACCTCGGTGTAAATGCAACTAGTTAGCTATGGCCGGATATAAGCAAACGTTGCTGACTGGGAAGTGCAGTCATCTTTGTTTCATTGACCCTCGCGCGATAATACTAAGTTTGGCAGGGACATATGATCTAAAAGTAGCATTCTTTTTACTTTTCTTGATTGAACACCAAAGTTACCAGTACCAACACCAAAGGTTAGCCCACTCCTTATTTTAGCGGGGCTATCTCCCAGGATACCTATTACGATATGTTCGGAACTGACACTAGGCTGGAAACCCGATTACACAACCGTGCAAGAACATTGTATATGTAGTGCACATAATCCACGAGTGGCGTAATCTGAAAAACAATAATTACGGTGCAGTACTACGCCCTCCAAGACAAATTCTTGTTCCAGTCACACAGCAAATCGGCAATGTTCTGGTGTGCACGCACAGACCATGGAATGCAATTATAACTTTGTAGCACTTCTGTGTATGTCGACACAACCACACCCGTGCCTGCACCAATGTCCTCCTTGTCTAAAGTGTCGGTAATGAAGGCAAATCTGATAGCATCACAAATTATACTCGGTTTTGTTCACGAACAGACTGTAGCGATTGGCTTGAAAGCATCTGGCGCCGATGCGGCTCTGGTGCCCGTGACCTTCCTCTCTCTTTAGTCCGGTCACCACAAAGCATGTAAGACTGACATTCGATTACTAATGTGTTTGTTGAACCACAATCACTATATTTTTTTCCTACATATCGCTTGAAGTGTGCACAGCATTATCACATCCCGACCATCAAATTCTGCAGTTAGGGGATCAAAAATAACACTTACCACGGTCATGTTTCCAGGGAGAAGCTGCTCAGCGAGGTTGATGAGAGACTTGCAGAGGGAGCAGGTGATTATGTCACCCGCTGGTGAAAGAAAGTATTAATTACGAGCTAGAGAGTCACCCAATTCACTCGTATATCACACTATGTTGTTGAGGTTTCTACAAAAGAAAACTTTTGCCACAGAAGCCTACACTTGGAAAACAGCATTAAGCAGGATTTCTTGAAATTTTTTTTTTTGTCTACAAAGCAAGAAAACTGAAATAAAGTCGGTTGTAGCAAATGTAAAACTAGTTTGTGTGCATGCACCTCTTTCTATATACAGAAGTGCAATTCAAAATGAAAAAAATGTTCCAGTAGTTCTTAAGCGTCGTTCCTACGCTTGCAACCAGAGAGACAAGACCGGTTTTTAAGCCTCTTGCAACAACGTAGAACCTGCTCCGCGGCACCACATCCGGTCCTCCGCCGTCGCAAGAGGCTTAAAAACTGTTATTTTCTCTCTTGGTCCTACTCGGTTGCAAGTGTGTGAACGGCGCTTTGTGCTCGGCCCCTGAAGAGAGAGATGAAGAAGACAAAATGAAAGATGAGCTTGCTTTGCTGTACCCAGAGAGTAGTAGGACAAATTCCTCATTGCACACTTTTCCTTGTACCAAACAAACTGCGCTTACTTTCTGCAAAGACACAAGGACAGAGCTCTTACCTTTCGTTTCTTGGGAAGGAAACAGCTTTACCATTGGCAAGGCTGCAGCTGGAAATGATAAACAAAAATGAACATTCAGAACCTAGTATACAGTAAATTCTTGAGCCTCTTTATTGTTCAACATTCTTTGGTTACGGTCATGGCGAGAGCTCTTATATAAAAAGAACAGTTCTGAAAATAGATAATCTAATTATATTTTAAATGTATAGGGCATTCCACAAAGAAACGCCTTTTCACTTTCAATAGGCCATGTTCCACCATGTTGAAGAACAGCGTCTGGCACTTTCCCCATTAGATTGGGTGCAGACGTCGCTTTTGGTATTGGTGAAACGCACAAGCATGACAAGTGGCTCTGTCGACAACAAAACTTGGTAAGTACGACCCGGGACATATTTGGGCCACATAAATCCGTGCTTACTTTACTTTTCTCCTCTCGGAGTCTCACCGAAGGCATCTACTGTGGCTGTATTTCCATCGCCAAAGCATCAACTTACCAATCGCCGACTCATCTTAATAAGCCTGAATAAAGACCAGTATCTATAAAAGTTGAGCACCAGCCAATGCCCTTTTACCTTCCCGACTACTATATCGGGAGCAGTCGATCACAATGCGAAAGAACTTGAGCGAATGGGAGAACGATGCCTCTGTGCATAGAAAGGAATAGAGCGAAAGTTCATCAACATGGCGACCTGGCGTCCGGCAAGACTTCGAGCCTTAGGTATATCCAATGAAACTGCTCTATATATGGTGGTTTCTCGCAGCAATGAACGCCCATGTGAAATAAGTTGCTGCGTAAAGCTGTTTCCTGTCGCATCTACAGGCTACCCAAAAGCGTTATTGGTAGCTACGTTTTCCCGGAGTGTACATTGCTTTACTGAGCTTCCCTGCAAGAGACATATCAACGGGATTCTACCGTATTTGTCTCTTTGACATGCAGCAAACAAAGTTCAATTAGTTCACATCTGTGGCACAGATGATATAGCATAAGTAAAGGAGAGGCCTACATGTGTTAGCCTCCAGGTACTTTGCAGGCAGTGCAGGAACCACCTTCACCAGGGGTATAGATTTGACCGACTTGTAGGAAGGGCCGACTTTCCCATACTTCTTCAGCTTCAGTTTCAGGAGGTGCTTCTGAAACGCTAACGTATAACCGTATGAAACGGTCAAAATTCGGGAGTCTTCCACGTAATATGGAAGACTTGGCAGGTATGTGTATGCTTCAAGAATGCAATTTCAAGATGAGGAAGTTTGCAGTGAACCTCAAGAACCAGTGTCGGGCATTCGTTTCAAAACGTCAATTAGATTTAGCCCGTTTGTGTCCACGGGTAAGACTGATATTATCTAACAGGGACATATTAATGTGAATTATTTCAAATTGTAATTCAAGTAAAGAACAATTACGGTAATGACATTGCTAACGAACGATTGCCCAAAATAATGACAAAAAATTCAAAGCTCGACTGCCTGGACGTCAGAAAAAGCGTAGTGCCCTTTACCTTTTGTTGTTCCGACGACGGGAAGAGCTTCATAATAACCTTGTTCATGGCTTTCTCCTGCGAGTTCATACCTCCCCTTGAGGTCTGCTGGCACAAGCCGATGGCGGCGCAGAACTCATCGGGGGTCTGGAAAAGGGAATATCAAGTGTCCTTGGGTCTGTCAGTGCACACAATTGTCTAGTTTCACGAAAACAAAACCAGCCATTATATCTTTCAATGAAGACTATAACATTTAATGTACTCACAAGTGCCTCGAGAAGATAGGAGTATGCCATGTCAAAGTACTCGTCGAGCAGTTTCTGGCACTAAAGCGGAAAAGGAGACAAACATGTTGGCAATGGCCGCAGAAATAAATAGCAATTGCAAGGTGCAAGACAAAAGGTTCCCACCTCCTCGGCTGCTGAACCCAGCTCTTCACAGAAGTTGAGGAAGGCTTCTTTCAGCTCCTCCTGAAGAACGAAAAACCGAATGCAAATACTATAACAGAAGAGTATTCGTAGAGGTGATTGGCTCACAAAGTTACAACTACAAATTAAAAAAAAAAAAACTTAAATCTAAAGTTAAATGCAAGTTAATTACAAATAACAAGACTTGTTGTTGGGCTAGTTTGTGTATGATGCTCAGGAAACATACAACCGCAAATAGAGAAGGACATAAATGTTAATGCTTGTCCGGGTCCATCTCTCTTGCGCTTACAAGTTTCCTGAGTGAATGTGAAGAGAACATGAATATTCGGATAGATACTTATACTGATTGCAAATAGAACTGACTGTCGTATTAAAATCAAATGGCAAGAATTTACACAGAATAAAACTAGTCTTTCCCAGTAAGACCACTTTCATAAAAACCACTCAAGAATCAGTTTATTTTATATTATGCAGCACCAAAGAGAAAATGAGGCACTATTTCTTCCGATAAAAACAAGCCCACACAAAGAAAACAGCTGATATAATAAAGTGATTCTGATTTTTCCATTACCATTAGTGCATTTTTTATAAAGGAACGTCCGCTTTGGATAAGTCGAGGAAAATGGAGCCACGCAGAGACAAAATCCTTACGACAATGAACAAGTTGGCTTATCAACTGCATTCAACACCTAAGTGCAGCCTGAGATAAACACACAACTTTGAGCACTATCAATGCACCGTTCATGAGAGATGGTGTTAAGAGAAAAGGGAAGGTGCCGAGATGCAGATTGATTTCATTTCCTCTGAAATTGTAAAGGCAAGTCATAATCACAGACTTAGTGAATCAGATGGTTGCAAAACACTCACCGTAAAAGTGTCTTAAAAAGATTGTTTACTTCATTTTTTTTTTTTTTAAGAATTATTTTTATTTTTGTAGTAAAATACCAGGGAGCATTCACCGCCCTTTCATTGAAAACTGGGTTTTTAATCTAGTCCGGTAAAATCGGTAAAAACCAAGATGGCATCCAATAAAGTGGTTCGAAGGCAGGGTGAACGGAATCGGAGAAGGCATGTTTATTTTCACATGATACCTTTGTCATTGCCGCAGGCGGTCTTGTGGCCGCCGCAACGAGGTGAATATTTTTGGCTGATGGCGGCACTTCGGAGGGAGTGGGAACTTAATGTGTAATTTGCAGAATTCCCAAGTTTGGGAAATGTTAATAGTGGGCACTTGTACGAAGTAGGTGCTTTCGTAGTACTTCTTTACAGTATGTGCTCCAAAATTCTAAACTCTCATATCATTGTTGTGTATATCTCACTTCAATAAAGAAAGTATGTTCGAAAGAAGACATTGTCATGAATGAGACAACAATATTTTTACTGCCCGCTTTTATTTCACTGCACTGCTCCGCACTGAAGTGTCACTTTGAGTGCATTCCTTCTGTAGAAACGGGGCACGCATTTTGTAGATTTTTAGAATCCTCAGAGCACACATACCAAGTTATCGGCTTAAACAGATGAGGTGGAGAACTGTTTCATTGCATTTTTAAAGCTCGCATGAAAGAAGGACCAACCCTGGCAATTTTGGGAGCGAGCAACTATGAAACGTAAAAAACACTCGTTGAAATGAAAATGAGACAAACCTGAGTTGCATTAGATGCCAGGATTTGTCTCAAATGCTCCACTAGCTGCTTACAAAAATCACAGGTGAGATCGTCATTTGCTTTGGCGAAAACGGGAACCTAGAAAGAAGGAAATGATACAAGATTTAAAAAAGAAAAAAAAATATGAACTGACATTTGACTTTAAAATAGGCTCTCCATCTGACATGCTGGCTCTACTGATCAATACTAAAAAAAGAAAGACCGAGCATACCTCTAGCTTTGTAGAACCAACAAGTGTGCAGTGCTTCAGGTGGGCACAGAAAGCATCTGGATTCTTTTGAAAAAAAAAAAGACAACATAAAGAGCAGTCAAGTATTAAATTGTCCAGAAAATATTAAAACTGCTAACAGCAAGCAAATTTGAAGTGAAAGTAAAAATGTAGATTAACGGCAAGGCTGAAATATTTCAAAGGTTGGTTTCTTTTGCAGCAAAAGTAAAGCTGTTATATCATTGCATATACCCAATAACGTTGATCATTACTGCAGTGTTAAATTTTTTTTTTTGCATCTTTTAAGAAGTTTTTATGCAGAAATGAAAAGGAAACAGTGAGAAGAGCAAATTCTCACCATGGTGCGCAGGAACTTGAAAACAGGGGGCAAAAACACCTTTGCAATAGCTTGACACTGGAGAAAAAACGTAACAACATTCAGGCATGAGTACACTGCTATGACTCAAATCCAATTAAAATAAGTGGCCTAGAAATTAGCAAGAAACTGAGTGATGAATATTACCTCCGGGGACTGGTTTCCAAGGCGATTCTCACAAGCCTTCAGGACGATGGATGTCATCCGTTCCTGATTGAATAAATGTGCAGGCTCGAATCAATTTGAGAGCTTGATGCAGCAAAGTGATAAAGAGCAAATGCTTCCAAACGAAAATACCTGTAGACATCACATTTTGAAAAACTTGCTTTAAATTTATAAGTTGATGTTAGAAACTTCTGTTATACTCTGTTACAATTAACTTTGTGTACACTAAATTATTTAAAAAAATTGTATTTTGTGTGTTAGGAATAAGTATGTAGTACGCCAATATGTTTCCAAGTTGTAGCTACATGAGGTAAGGTTTTAACATGGAAAGGTTCAGTATATGAGTCTAACAACTTTTGTATAGTTCCTTGGGTAAACATTTTCTTATCCTTTCTCACTGCAACAGAGCTTGAAATGCATTATAGGACGTTACGTGATCGCATAATGTAATTTTCCCACCGCTAAGCAGTAAACAGATATTCACCTCCGAAATCTTGTTGAACATTTTCTTCGAGTACTTCATGGCATCCTTGCACAACATACAATCAGAACTCTTCTTAGTTGCCACGACAGATGTGCTGGCCTCGCTCGAAGGCAAGAAAACGCGAGACTGGAAAGACTGGAAGAAAAATACCTAAGTGAATTTGTGTTTATTTCATCATTCCTTCATTAGTCCAGATGCACTGCTGTGTGGAAGTTTCAGGTGGATGAGAATAAGATTAAAATCTGGATACAATTTTTCAAGAAGTACAGTATTGCTAGTATAAGTACAGTTTTGCAAAACAGAACATTCTAAGTTACACTTTCATATTCTATAAGCAGTTTTATGTTCTTGTTTCTGGTTTGAAAATTATAGGCAATGGAAATCTTGGCAATAACTTAGAATCACCCTGTGCCCACTGAGGGAGATTGGCTTAGAAATTACCACTGAATGTAGTTCATGAACGCTCCCCCAGGGTTTCCCACCAACCTCAATTATCCAAGTTCTGCAAAATAACATATTTATACAGGAGAATTTTTTTTTTTAATTCAAGCAGACTTATTACAAAAAATTTGTAAAAGATGCACTAATACGGTTTGTGCAGGTGAGTTATATGGCCAGGAGTACATTATGTGGGTAGCTAATCTTTGTGATAAGTTGGATAATTAATTAAAATTCGTCAATTAACTTTTTAAGTAGTGAAAATAGACATATGGTTCCAACTAGAAACCTGGAGAGCATCATCAAAAACCACTAAATCAACTCTTTTTAGAATGACTTGAAACTCGGAGGCGCACCAAGTTGACAACTCGTGAAGCAGGCGCAAAGCTAGCAGCGGCAAGACGCGGATGATTAGATCAATCATCCGCGTTCCGCCACTGCTACCGTTGCGCCTGCTTCAGCAAGTGGTAACTTTGGTGCGCACCCGAGCTTCAAGTCATTCTAAAAAGAGTTGATTTAGTGGTTTTTGATGATGTCTCTAAGTTTCTATTTCGAAGCATATGTCTATTTTCACTAATTAAAAAGTTAATTGACGAATTTTAGTGAATTATCTGACTTATCGCAAAGATTAGCCACCCACATAATGTTCCCTGGCTGTATAACTCACCTGCTCAAACCATATTAGTGCATCTTTTAGAGGATTTTTGTAATAAATCTGCTCTGAATTAAAAAATATCACCCGGTATATCATAACGCATAGATTTCAGGAACTTCTCCTGAGCATGTTTATAGGGTGTACACGCACAATGGTTGAAGTGGCATAGGCTCCATTTTTGTTTTTACTTATTCAGTGCTCTCGCACATTTCAATGACAGCGGTGACACTTCTGATCCACAGTTTTGTCTTTTTGAGAATGTGGCATAAAAACAGAACAATAGTAGGTTCACCTTTACGATGATAGCCCGAGAACGCTTTGGGGCTGTGACCATAAAGCTAAAACACACATATTAAGTGTTATTGATGCTAAATTTCTAATTCTATCCCTTTCAAACCAAAGGCGAATGAGGCTGATTGCACTGCCCCGCACTCTACATGCATCCTCCAACTTGCAACAAAATCAGCAGAACCCATCCTTTGGGAATGATTATCTACGTTAATGCGAATAGCATCAAACGGTGCGGAGTTATGCGCGTTCGTCAGGTGGCCGGGCACACTCCTAGATACGCCAGCCCACTCTTGAGGCGATTCTAAATTTGTTGACACTTTCACAGCCCTGCGCACGATCTCCGCAGCCCAGCACGTGCGCTTGTGTCACTTAGGAAGGCGAGCAAAGCACGCGCCATACGCACAAACACTCAAAATGGTACCGACCAGACTTTCTGGCGTCTCAGCTAGTCTCAACCAACGGTAATCTAAACGGTTGTTTATATCTTTACCATAGGACGCGCTTACAGCGCTGTCACAGCTACCGGTGCGCAGCAGCGTTCCATGCACGAGGGCTCATTCCGCTCTTCGTGAGGCTGAGCACGTCGCTACGTCACCCTCTCCCGAGCGCGGGAGAGGGTGAGCTAGAGGGGCCGTGGCTCAGCCTCACGAGAGCGTGAACTGAGCCCTCGTGCATGGAACGCGCGCGCACCGTAGCTGTGACAGCGCTGTAAAGCGCGTCCTATGGTAAAGATATAAACAACCGTTTAGAGTGCGTTGAATGACTGCCTTCATAGCTCTGTGGTTAGCGCGTCTGCCTGCTGATCAAAGGGTCAACGGTTCGAATCCCAGCCGGCGCCGGTCTTTTTTATTTATTTATCGACCCGCGGGCGTAAGAGGTTAGATAGCCAGATAGATAGATAGATAGATAGATAGATACATAGACGAAAAGTGCGTGAAGTATCCAAAGAATGCTATTCGCAATAAAAACTTTAAACACTACTTACTAGTAATGTCAAGAAAATAAATAGGCAATAAACACTTTGTTGCATAAAATTATCATGAGAGGTTCTAGCTCTGCCAAAACATACACAACCAAGGGATGCCGATGTAATTGAAGATACTGCAAAAGGAAAATGCGGGCAACTCGAGCACTAAATAGTGACAGAAGGTAAGCTATGATTGAGTTTAATTACTTACAGAAAGAAGCAGGCTTTGCTGCAGCTTGGTTTGAAGTCCTTGGGTCAGTGAAGTCAGGATTGCAGAGGCCAGAAATGCTGCACACTTGATTAGGGTCCTTAAAATTGATGGAGAAGACAATTATTAAAACTTACAAAAAGTTATGTCAACGGCACTTCAGCTGACCATGCCAAACTACCACGAGGAACTTCTCGAGCACCCTCTTTTATGACCACCCTGCCTTTACCATTAAAAAATGTAGTCTCACGGCTTAGCTGCAGTTTCAGCATTACTAAGACCATTGATGTCAGTCTAGCAATCCCATTTTTCTTACTGACATGTAAATGTACATTCTTATCAATGTAATCAAGGAAACATATAAAGTCATTAATTGTTTTGTCACAAGAGCATTAAAGAGCCACCGAAAAGAAAAAGAAAGTGTTTTTAAACAGCCTGATTGGGACACGCATGTTAAAAAATAAATTTTCTCACAAAAAATATGTTTTAAAAGCAATATTGACGGCGCGAGACACAATTTAGTCGGTAGTCCCACCCGCCACTTGTTTTCTCTCTCGGCATTTCGGTGTGTGGAGGAGAGGTCGATCGGCTTGGCCATCACGTTGGGGTGGAGAGAGTGTATGACCAAATACCATGCAAGCCAATACTGGCAACTCGCGCGGATCGCGGGCGAAAAGTGATCGCAGTGCCCCTGGCGAGCTCGGAGTCTCCACTAGCAGACGAATTCTCCACAATGCATTGGTTTTGCCTATCTCCGTGCGAGGTGACCAATGAAAAAAAATTGTCACGGGTATTCGCTACTTTGAATGTTAAAAATAGGTGCCACCTCATGAGTCAAGGGCATTTTCTTCTCATGGGAAAGATGTTACAGCTTGTAGGGTGCAATTTTCGGGCTCTCCTGGAAGAAAACACTCTGTCAGAACTTACGTAAGCCAGGCAAAACACTAATGTACCTTCACCCGCGCTCTAAAAAGGGCAACGTAAAACAATTTTTAATACATTGCTACATTTCAACTTTACTGTTCATATCGATCAACTCGTTTTGTTGTTGCAATTCCAATTTCTCGTGAATGTATTGTTTAAACCGTTTTCGTCGCAGAAAACGCGAAGCTGGCTAATCCCGATCGCCTCCGGATGAACGAAGCAAAAGGTAACTTCGAACCACGTACGTCACTGCGATGTCAGTATGCTCTGAAGATAGTTGATTGTGCACATGCAAATCTGACGCTATTACTAAAACTAATAAAAGCGGAGTTTCACAAAAAAAGATAAAAGCACCTGTTGGACGGTTGTGCACTTCCTTCCCTTTTCGAAGTCTACTTTCTTTTTATGTTCGTGGCAACGCTACTCCGCCGCGGTCTTTCTTCCTCCTGCATTTATAGTTTTTTGTTTGCTTTTTTTCTTTCTTGTGCTTACTTGACGTTCGAACCATCGCACATTTTGCTTTGCCTTCTTTGTTTTTTTTTGTTTTTTTTTTATTGTCGTTTGTGATAATTTTCTATGTTCATCTTTGACTGAGTTTTTGATTCGAAATCTTAATATGTACTTTTGGATACTTAATAAATATATTAAAAAGTGGAAGCTCGTTATACATTTCTATTCATAATTTATTTGAGTATGTGGTCATGTCTGCTATGGGTCATCATTGGTTGATCAACCAGCCGCCTTCGGGCATACTTGGAGATGGCAGGCATGCCACGTGCTGCTTACCACTGCCAAAACAAGTTTTCGTGATGTGGTGGAAAATCCTTCTTCCGCTTTCCCGAAGACCGAGCAAATGTGAGTAATTAAGTTACTTCAAATTAAACTGGAAGAGCTATCCAAGTCTGGCTTCAAAATCGCCACCGCATCGTCTCAACAGACAAATATTTCACGAAACAAGAGTTCAGCTGAAAACACACTTGAGGCTGCTGTTCGACACTCAAAAACAAAGGCACGGTGTGCAAGTATTGCTCTGGACATGTACGTCAACAAGTACTGGAAACAAACAAACAAAGAACCTGCCAAGGTCACTGGGAAAAGAAATGCGAAAGCAAAGAATGGTCGCACACTGCTAGCACGTAGCAGATTGCAGCGTGCGACTCTTATTTACCGGGCAGTGTAAGTTGGACTACGCTATTCCTTTCCTCTGTTTTGTTCTCAATTCCTACCAACGCCGCAAAAGCAAGTAAACAAACGTTTATCGTGCAGCTAAAAAAAAAAAAGTGAAGGTTTTTTGTTAAATATATTTTTATCGTGCTGCTTTCGCTTCTTTTGATGTGGACTCAACACCAAAGGCGAGCACCGCCTGCTAATTTTCACTGCTCCTACCGACGCCCCGTGTGATCGTCGTCGTTGAAGGAGGTCTTTGCTGGGTGATTTGTATCTTTGTATCGTATGCTGACTTTTTTGTTTCATTCGCCGTTGTTCACGACTGTTTCCTCATTTCTTTTTATTTTCGTCTGGGATGGTGACTCCACATCTTTTCTGCAAAGTTCGGAAAGTGTTTGCACGGTCATTTTCTTGTTACCTTTTGTTTTTGCAATGCTGCAGAGGCTGGTGCGCTTGCTCTGGTAATGTTAACATGTTGCTTGCGCACGTTTCAATAATCACCTATTCAGGCAAGAAATTGAGACAATGCAGTTTGCAACGGATTACCAGTAACCTCTTACGACGTAGTTCGAATAGCTAAAGACCATTTTTCCACTTCCCAGATGCACTTCAAAGGCATGTGATCCCCCTGCGTGCCGTTTGAGACCTCTAAACAAACTGCTCTATCTTTGTTTATGCGCGCGTTGTTATTTGTTTGTCGTTGCAGTTGCGATCAGTGGATTCCACTTTGCAAGCGGACTGACCGTAATGAAATTTTTCTGCTATAAAGGTAACGAAATCGGGCACGCAAAGCTCGAGGACGTCGCGGAGCCTATACTTTTCCATTGCATCGTCTACTTCCGTAGACTCCGAGCCCGCTAGAGGCGCCACTGTCACGTGCGCCGCCGCTCCAATGGGTTTTTGGAGGAATTTCCAGTATTTGCGAGCTATATGGTATTTGGTATGACCATCTCGTTGAGGTGGAAAGAGTGTATGACCATTCCGTGACGTCACGGACTTTGCTCGCAGAATATAAAATAAATCTCGCGCCGTTAATATTGCTCTAATTTTTTTTTTTTTTCGCATAAATTTTTTTTAAATTTGTTCAAAAGAAAAAAATTCTTTTCAGTGGCCTTTTAAGGGAGAAGGGTTAATGACTCCTCTTGGGAGTGATAGAGGGTCACCAGCAACTGAAAAGTTTGAGAATGCTTAAGTACCATCGCAAGGCCAATAGTTCTAGCAATTGAAGATTGCGGTGGAGATTACCATTCTAAATGCTGCTTTTTGAAAGAAAAAGGAACCATGCAAATCGAATTAAAACAACCATCGCAATAGTACTTGCAAAAATGAGCACTCATGCAAGGAATGCATCTTGCAGAACAATGCTCTTGTACCTTAGCCCTTGGTAACGCTGCAGTGTTTATGCGATAGAGTAAGAGCACACTATTCTACTATTCAGATTAGAGCAATCTAAGTTATGAAACAACTCATTACCACTTCAATGACACAGAGAATTGAAGTCCTAAAAAATATTTAGGAAAAGGCACCACAGAAAAAAACTGGTAGAAGCAGCAGCAAATTTGTGAGCACTACAGCATCATTCACATAGCAACAGTCAAGCCATGAGACGCAGTTTTGCACTGTCAGATGTACAACTCTGATAGTAGGTAGCAGGCGATAAAGTGAGGAGAAATGCTGCGAATACAAAAGCCCGATAGCTCCTGTCCATCTATGAAAAAACATGTTTTGGAAACAGACAAAAGATGCAGGCATAGCGGGCGATAACATACTAAGCTGAACCATCCAATCTGGGATAAACTATCAGTTGGGGCAGAACCTCATTACGGACTTTCACCTTGATAATACAAAGGATGTACCCCACGCCGCAAGTTTGATTTTAATGGTACACACAATCCTTAAACGCATGACATCTGTAGAGCATCTTCAACAGCATATCACTGGTGCATTTACCGGTAAATTTTTCAAGATAATTTGATAAATGATAATACAAATACCAGCCCAAACACTGCTAATAAATCTAGTGTGGGATGCTTGAAAATCATATCATGAAAAAAGCACAAGAAAGTATTGTTTTCATTTACATTTCACAGGGTTGGTATAATGAGACCGGTCCCATTATATACTTATTTTACGAGCAAAAACAAAGTCAAATGCTACGATAACTGTAGGGTGACATGCAAAAAATACATGACAAGACAAGACGCACAGGTGCCACATTGGAAAGATACACACCATTCTCGAGACGAGCATGTCGATCAGGTCAGGAATAAGGCTGTCGACTACTTGCCTGCACTATAAGGGCGAAAAGATTACATCGGATTAATTATGAAGGATTAAAATGGCTCGCCATATTTTGGACTCCCCAAATCACCACTGTGGGCGCTTGAAAGGTTAAGTCAAGGTATAGATGCCTTAAAATTGTAAGCATATACATTCGAAACTACTGCTATTTTGTATAATTATTTTTATAGTGAAACTAGTGTGAAGCCAGTTCTAAAAAATAATGTGGGGATGAGATTGTCAGACATGGTCCAAGTGAGACAGAAAATCTAAAAAAATTACCAAAATAATATATAATGAACACAAATATGTGCTAGTGCACACTGAACCCCCATTAAGCAGCACAAGAGAGGAACAGAAGGTTATAAGCTTAACCATTTCCGAATTACATTACAGCAAATTCATCAGAGGCTCGAAACCAACCCTAGATTTACCATTTCGCTCTTTCTCACAGACATTGAAATTTCACCTGGCATTTTAAAAGTTTTGATTGCTCACCAATTATAATTAGGCAATAAACGTGAGTAAACATTTTTTTTTTTCATAACAGATGACCTTTTGAAAGCAACTCCATTCGAGAAAATCATGCCTTCTGAACACTGCATTCCACATCCAGGCTACTTCGTAGTCGTGTTTGAGTTTAAAATTTCCAACCGTAAATTTTTAAGTATGTACAAAAATCACATCTGCAAGTGGCAGTATCCGATTTACTACATACAAAAAAAATTACTACCGTACATATGAGAAGGGGGCAGACACGTAGCCGGGGGAAGGGAGGTCCATAGGCCCCCCCCCTCCCCGTAATCTTCCATTTTGCTGGGACCTCCTCTTCCCCCTCCCCCTCACACAGCATTTTGTCATAAATGCCCCCCCTCCCCCAAAACAAAATCCTGGCTACGAGCCTGGAAGGGGGAACACCGTCTGCAAAACCTGCGACTGCTTCAGTCCTACACACTAATCCAAAAGTCTCTGATGCACAAATGCTACTTGGCTCTTGAGGCAGCCATCCCTCCATCACATTTATTATGACCACCGTAAAACACCAGAGAAGTGCCCATCCTACTTTCACTGAAAACTGGGTTACTGTAGACATGGGTGCTTGTCCTGTCAGATCGAGCGCTTAAAGGGCAACTCCGCTTCATTTTTGACATTTAGA
The DNA here is from genome assembly GCA_037355805.1 of Ixodes ricinus. Taxonomy (NCBI): domain Eukaryota; kingdom Metazoa; phylum Arthropoda; class Arachnida; order Ixodida; family Ixodidae; genus Ixodes; species Ixodes ricinus. The sequence continues at coordinate 243,416 of JAZHYW010028717.1, read as the reverse complement.
AAACTATGCAGCCCTCTTCAGTATCATATAGGAAGACCCCATATCAAATATTACGATCTAATTCCACTATATATTTAATAAACTGGCCAGCCAACTTTCAAATGAGCCAAGTCGCCGAAATCTGCCAACTCTGGCGTGAGACGTGAGGCGCAATCGTCAGCGCAGTCAATGCGATGGAGTTGGAGCGGCCAACGTTGAACCACTACGTCAGAGGCATGACTACGGCATTCTCACGTTTTGTTTGTTTTTACTTCTCAGAGCGAAATTGAACGATGACGTCATGAGTTTCTCCTCCCGGTGTTGGCTCTACGGCGTCCACGTGATCACCGTAACGCGGATGTGCTAGTTTGCGCTGCCCTGCGCGTTTATCGCACGTCCGGTTTCTCCGCTCCCCCTCTCCTCTTTCGTGTTCTCCCCTACCCCCTCTCCCCAGGCCATCACCGTCCACGCCATGCGAAGCGACCTGCTTGCGTCGCGTGTCCTGTAGCTCGCCCCCACGAACGTCACAAGACCACGTGGTTCGACGTGACGTGGCCATGACTCTGATGACACGAGATCAATGTTGCCTGACGCAACCGAAGTTTCGGTATCAGCTGATGTTTAAATTGAAATCACACAAATAATATTCCACATTTCGCGAATCTAAAGACATAGAGCTGTTTAGTAGTGCTTTGTGAAATGGAATCACATGCAAGCCTAAATTTTTCGGAATTGAGTGGAGTTGCCCTTTAATGTGTATTTTTCAGAATGACCAAGTTTGGGAAATGTTAATAATGGCCACTTGAACGAAATGAGTGCTTCCACAGTATTTTTCAGTAATCACATGATGAATAGTTTTCTCTCATCAGAGTCAAAATGCAAAGCTCACCATCTTTGAGATGAATCCAACAGGTATGAGGTTACAGCTGCCTTCCAAGACTTCTTTGAGTTCCTCCTACAAAACAGGTGTGAAAACAACTTACAATCTGAACCTAGTATTTGTGGTGAAAAATGAACTTTGTATTTGTATATTGCCAGGTAATGTCTAGAACTTTATAAATTGGCTTCAAACAGAAACTTTGTGCCTTTTAAAACAAAAGCAAAAAATGTTTCACCTGAGTTTCATTGCTCAGAAGTTGATCTCTGGCTTCTTTTACCATTTCTTTGCAGATATTGCATACATTGCTCTGAAAGGAAGGCAGAGCAGATCATATACACATGAAAAACAGAGATGAATGCAACACAAAAGCTTTGTAGAGCTGATATTTAACAGAGGCCTTTCATCGTAAAAAAGCAGAGCGTCATTTTAAAACACAATGACAGGCTCTGTGGTCTATGGGAAAAAAGATAAGAGGAAAGGAACTATAAAAAAATAAGCTTGTGCAAAACACATTTTAGTAGATAATATGGAACTCACTTATCTGTAACCTCCCTACTAATAACATCACACTACCACAGCCAGATATCGAGCATCAGCTGGGTATTGAGAGGAATTCAAAACTCTTCGACCAAACAATCTAGTAAATCTGCCCACACCGATGTAGTCCTTTGCATTTAAAGTTAATAAAATCATCATTTTCAGGCCCATAAAGCGGCCAGTGATTTGTCACACTGTGAAAATTACCTGCACATTGCCAAAACCATGCACTTGGCCCAAATGGGGTGAGAGCAGTTGGGACAAGATCTAAACTCTTAAAATGTAAGGAAACCTGAATTAAAAGTGAGGAGCAATTCCCTAATATTCTTATTGAGCAAATGGTAGCCCAGGAGGCTGTGAAGCACTGAGATGAATAACATCTGCTGCCACAACTGAATGCTATTTCCTCATTGGAAATTCCCAAAAATTGCTTTTGTTCTGAAACATTGGTGACCAATCCCAACCCCTAGCTCTACATCCAAGTAGAGTCCAAGCCTTCGGCATTGTATGGTTTATTTCCATGGTGCGAAAAGCAGACTGCTTTTGTCGCCGACGCCCTGTTTACCATTTGTCATATCAAGGCAACAATTACTCAGTCACTTATTTGCCAAGAGGCACACTAACCACGAGCACTTACGTTGTCAAGAGGGACCTCCAGCTTTTCCCACACTTCGGTTATGCAAGTTTTGACTTTCTTGCATCCGGACGCGACCCACAGGTCTTGACATGATGTGCTCAGGGTCTGACATACTTCATCGGACGGCTGGATTAATGGCAGGCTGTTGACTGCCGTAACTATGAAGAGAAAAGATATGCATACAGCCTCAAATGGCACTGGATTTTACTCTGCCAACTTAATATGCGTGCAAGCCATCCCCATCGTCCTTGCCAAAAGAGAAATAAGCTCCGACGACTGCTCCTTTGACTTAGCATGATTACGTCAATCAGAAATCTGCTTAACCTTTTGTGCCTCCCAAGAACTGCTTGCTACTTGTTTTTAATTGTGTCAAGTCTTTGTTAACATAGAAATAATCAGCATCATTGTCATGCTTTGTGGCGCATCGTTACATGCATGTGACCCAGGAACATTACATAATCAACGGGATCAGAAACAAATATGTACCAGCAAGTCTGGGCCCCAATAAACAGTGTTGGCCCCCTTTTTTCTGTCCCTCAGAACACAGCAGTTTCATTCCAAAAGCTACAACGAAGTCAGGTTTCGATGCTCGTCCCATTCAATCTGCTGAACTGGACTTTGAATTGTTTACTATCAACCACATTCCATAATTTCTTCGTTCCTGCGTTTCTTCTTTAGACATTCCTCATTGACGAAGGCCCTGAGCCAACTAACAATGCAGATAGCGCAATTTATTAAACAGAACAAAAAAGGGGTGATCAAGCACACAGGTGACTGAGGCATGCATAGTGGTGAATAACGCGTAACAAGTGTGGCCCAGTATTCAAACAGATATATACGCACCATATCTGCAAGTACGAAAACAAAAGCATTCAGAACACAACATTATTCAGGCATCGACATAAATTAGATATCAAACCGCGAAATGCAACATCGCGCAGCAGCACAACAGTAGCACATTCTAAAACGCAGCGAGCGCGGGACGACGTATTATTTTAGGCCAGCCAACAACTACGTAGCTTGGGGGGCAAATATTTGCACTGGGAAATTTGCACGTTAGTATTAGGAAATGAAATCCGCCAATCGCTTGTTACAGCCCCGCGTTCTTGAGTCAGGGCTACAGAAGAACTGACCAACCTCTAAAACGTGCATAGTCATTCATGTTGTTTTAAAAAGAAACTGCGCTACGACGAGGGTGGGGCGTCTCAAAGAAAAAGCCAGCTTTTCATTATCTCAAACCAAACCGCGCAGACCGTCAAGCGCGCGGAATCGTCCGCATCTGGATGTGACATGAACTTCAGAGAAAAGTTTCGAAATGATCCCGGATGATGCACCGATCGTACTCACAGCACAAAAGCGTAGTCACGAGAAAAATCCCCGCGACCATCTTCGCGGGTTATTGCTGCGGTAGTCCGCAAAGGAGGCTGGGGCACACTTGAACAAGAACCAAACCTGCAACAAGCAACGTAAGACACAAAACGCGCACGGAGCTGTGCGTTTTTGTTCACACGAAGGGTGAAATCAGCATCATATGATGTGCGACGGGGGCGACGGGTAATGCCACACGCCACCGCCACTTTCTCTCCACTCTCCACGACGTCTCTCCTCCCTTTCCACTTCTCTCCAAGATATTTTGCGATGGCTCCAAAATCTCCCTAGGTTCTTCCCTAGTTTTGTTAGCGGGCTCCCACTGCACCAACGCACTGCACCAACAAAGTTGGCTTGCTCGTAAGGAAATAAATAAATTATTATTCTTATTTTTTCTTAAAGCATATTTATTTTATTTAAATCATATTTGTTTGATTTAAATTAGATGTATGTAATTTAAGTCAGAATGCAGGGAATGGTGTTCCACGCGCCGCACGAGCACACGGTATAACAAATTCAAAGTAAATAAACAAAATAAAGTGTCGATGAACGCGCGTGCAAAATGCCATTTGTTTTAGGCTTTCGCTTTAGAAAAGTTACTGCTGCAGACGCCAGCACGTGCGGCGAGTGGAACATCATTCCCTGCATTCCCCTTGATGCTTGGGTGATTTAGCAATAGGTCTATTGTAGATATTGGAATGGTGTATACACTGCAGATTCATTGGCCAATGCGTGCGATCACCGATAATATTGCGGGAGAAAAGAATTACTGTTAAAGGGTGTGTATTACTACTGGGCCAGTTGGTAATTCATTGTACGAGATAAAAGCGCTAAAAAGACGACGGACAAGTTGAAGGACGACGAACACCACAGAGCGCTACTTGCAACTTTAATGTAATAATAGTTGGAAGATTAAAAAAACAAAAAAAACATACACCGTGATATCAACAAGACAGGCAAAGTGCTTCGTCAACCTACATTTTAAAATGCTGTAAATTTAGTATTTTAATTTGCAACACTTGCTAGATGCAGACCTGCCAAATTCTGATTTGCTTTACGGAACGGACGCATGGAGTGGAAGGTAGAAAGGAAGCTCAACTCAGCGATTGCTCGGAAGAGCACTGCCTTCTGCTGGTGTTCAGTCTGGTGTAAACATTTCTTCCGTGACGATTATTTGCTTTAAATACAAGCAAATGCACAAAGCAAGAAAGCATCGAAGGATAGAGAAACAAATGGTAGATAAAAACTATATTTGTGGGATTATTTCTTGCGGGAAAGGTGGTGATTTAATTCATCCTGGTGAAACTGCTCTGATTTAAATCACAATTCAAATCACGATTTCGAAATCATCATAATGTAACGTTTTAAAAAAGGCGCGCCACACCGTATGAGAAGGTAAGTACTTGAAGATATTGACGAGAGAACGAAAACAAAAATAAATCTGAATGTGAGCGAGGAAGTTTGGTGACTATATCGGTTGATAGCTTCCCGTGAATGCTACATAACAAAAAGTTGGACTTCTCCGTTCATTCAACATTTATAATGTCTGGGTGTACTTTGTGAGTCAGTGTGGGCTTTTTTAACGTCATCCAATCGCTGTTTTTTTGTTTTTTTTTTTGTAGTTTTATCAGTTTTATTTGTGAAATTAGATGCATTTAACTTTTTAATCAGATGCACCTCATCTGGCTTTCGGTGATTGGATGGGAGTCTATTTTTGTGTTAGAAGCCCATGTTTATACTCTATTCATGTCGAATAGGCAGCTAACTGATTGCTTTCAGCGCAGAACAATAGAACAATGCACCTTTACAGTAATTGCCTGGTAGCAAACTACGAGAAAGAAAACAGACGTTCGAATTGTGCAACTCAACTTTATTTTATTTTTTTCGAACCATCGCCTTATTTCTACTGAGAAATAAACACCTCAGCAAATACGTTTTAGTACAAGCCTAAAAGAAAAAAATGCTTTCGGAAGACACAAGTAATGAGCTCACCGAGAAAAACACGACAGCACTCCTTGAATCACCGATCCATACAACTCACCCGTAGAAACAGATGCCCTCACGTTTCCAAACACATCGGTTCGTGATGCGTCAATTGCATGCACTTACTCGAAGTTTCTCGGAGCAGCAGCATAAACAGCACGTTCGTTGTGCGCATGCACATGTACGTGTCTGTTTATGTTTTTCCTTCATTTTCGAAAAGTTGCCTCCCACAAGCAGACATTCAAATCTCACATTTTTATGTCTGCGTGGTACTATATCTCGCTCGCACAGCATAAGCAAGCGGACTTTACATTCCAGACGCTGGATGTCGCCCTCTTCGCTAAAGCTGTACTTTCTATAAAAGTGACTTTTACGATATTTAAATATATACATAAATACTAAAGCGAAGAGTTTGCGCGGGCAAGTAGTACCATGCGCGAGGGGTGGGGGAAGGGGGGGGGGGCGAATTACGATGTTGTTAAACGATTTGTAACAATTATCAAATTATCAGCTCATTAACTGAATTGAAAGCTGACTAACAGGCACCATTCTCAAAGTAGGACGCTGGACTTGGAATGGTTGTGTGACAGCTCGAAAATTTCGTCGCCCACGATTGTTTACTGCAACCGGTATCACCTGGATATTTGACGTCATGTTGTAAACTTAAAGTATTGTAGTAGCGTCGGCACAGGGGCGGATATCCCTCAGACATTTAATCATTTTCACGTAAACAATACGAGGGACGGGGACAAATTTTTTCCTCCCCCCCCCCCCTGCCCCCCTTCCACCTAATTTCCCTAATAGTTCGGACGCCTCTGAAAACATGCTAGTCTTTCGAGAAATCATTAAATTAAATGGTCGAAAGAAATTTATGCAGCAAATATATCTACTGGAGTATGGGCCCCAAATGCCTCGAGGAATAAAAATATTTGAGTGACGAATTATTTAATTGTTTTATAAATTAGAAACAATTAAAAACGCAGTAAACATTTTGATTCGAACTCGTAAAGGTAGGGAGAAAGGTGACACATTATATTGTAAGGGTAAATGTTTACTGGACTCAGAAATAAATGGTATAAAAACACAATGAGATTAGTATTAGTCAATGCCATTCGTGATTCATGCAAAACTAACTCAGCCAAACACACACCCACACACACACACAAAAGGCTCCTGTGATTGTTTCTTAATTAGCAGTCGTTCAGAACGTGTTTAAAGGTTTAAACCACAAGCCAATTCAAACTCGTTATACGAGGAACGAAGGTACTATAGGGTACGAATGAAATGCGACCAGCGGAGCGTGTGGCTTTCCATTCATACTGCGCAACCTAGACGCAACTTGGAACTTATAAAACTGCGTAGTGGAGAGATGGGCTTCGAGGATGCACAGCTGAGTGGCCGCGCCCCTCGCAGCCCGCTTTTATCACATAGTTTACGTTTTATCAGTTCCTAGAAGTGCAGCGTGTATGTGTCGAAGGCCACGCGCTCCGCTGTTCGCATTTCCTATTCGTACCCACAGTGTTCGTACCCGACAGTACCTGGCTGCTCGCATGCTTTAGTGACTGACAGAATGAGAAATGGCGAGGGAAGAGCTTCAGTTCTCCCGCCACCAGAAGGAGCTTTCTACCTTCGACAACGCATCGACGTCTCGGACACCTCGGACTCCAGCACGTGCTGGAGGCCGTGCTGGCGCCGATGCCGTGTGCGCGCTTGTTACGCGCTGTACACTCGTACGTCACAAGCTTCTTTATCGTGGTATAATTTCAAGGTTGGAAGCGGTCCGTTACTTCCAGCCTCTCCGTCGCGAAGCTTGCTGACGTATAGTCGCGGAAATCAAGATGGTAATGTACTTCCGCGACCGATCCGCCCTCGTGAAAACCCCATCGTGACGATATAGTCGAATGCAGTTCATTGGATAGGAAACACGAGCACTGAGCACTCTACTTGGATTCAGCTGCGATCAACGCGTGGGCGGACATTCGCGTTGGGACTCGTGTGTTCAATCATAGCCTCTTCTGTACTGACATAGCCTCCTCTATGGTACTCAAAGCCTGGCAGATCGCCACGAGAAGCGGCCGCCGAAAGTGAAAAGGTAGAGCGGCAGACAACGGATCAGAGGAGAGCCACGTGATGGGCGCCCCGCTCAGTGGCGGATCCGGGGGGGGGGGGGCGACGAAGGCGCCCCTAAACGAAGTCGACCCCCCCCCCGCCCCCTGCTCGGAGGGCAATTTGACGGGGGTTGACCCGCCGGTGCACAAGAAAGAATGGGAGAATTCGCAACTTTCACGCACTTGTGCCTATCAAAATGGCTGTCATCTGGATGATCGTCGTAGAACAACAGTACGAGGCTGGGTCTGCGACGCGTGGTGAGTATAGTTTTGCTATATACGAGCAGTATTAGAGCTTTAGTTTATTTTTTGACCTCAGGAAGGTGGTGGCAAGCACGTTTATTGTGAAGCCGATCATCCAGGAGCTAGGGAGCCCGGTTCTCACACCGCGGTACCATCATCGCCGAAAGTTGCGAATAGTATCCTTACAACTTTTCCGCCTTCTCCCCCCCCCCCCCCAAAAAAAAAACAAAAAAACGGAGTTTTGGATTTGCCCCTGGCCCCCTTTCGGCTCCTCGCCGCTGCAGAAGCTGTGCGCTGACGTTCAGGTTCCCCTAGAGTTCCTGTATATGCTACCATATAGAGGAACTCTAGGTTCCCGAGACATGCTCTGTGCTACCAGATCCTCGCGCTTCAAATCCGCGACCGGGCACTCTATGGCTCCTTCGTCCAACTGCCAGGCTTTGTGAGTATAAAAGGAGGCTATGGTTCAATCCATACTCTAAAGCCGTGGGGTCACGCCCCTCATACATCATACAAAGAGACAGTCTGGAAACACGAGTCACCGCCCTATCCGTGGTTCGAATGCCGCGTGCCCAAGTTTCTCCTTGAACTCATTGTTATACGGCACTCGAAGCACGGGTCTCGCGGTGGCTCGCCTTCGATTCTGCCGTCTCCGAGTTGTTTGGTCGAAAAAGATGTTTTTAACCTTGGAAGACGATCATTACTGGAGGCTGGAGCGTGAGTCTGGTAAAACTACTGCTCAGTGAGAAGCGCTAATTGTATCGATGTGAGACTCATTCTGAGCAGTACATCGTTTCACAACCGCTTTCGCGAAATTGCAGCCTTGTGGACATCGTTGTCGTTCAACTTGTCTGTCACAAATTTCAGTATATTTTATTATATTAATTTTTTTGTGTGGTTCAAGTCGCACACCTGTGTTCGTTTCTCTTTCGATGACGTGAGGTGGGATAAGCCGAACTCGTTTTAAGGTGCTGATTTATTTCGTGACCTTCACGGTAGTTCTGTTTGGGGATTCGGTGACCTCTTTTGTTGGAATTAGCGTATCATTCAGAGGCACCTGAGCTTTGCGCGGATTTGAGGTTTCCCGGATTGTCCTCGTAGCCGTGTTCTCAACACTTACGGGGTCCGCCAATTATGTAGTTTGGGGATTTTGATTATTATTCTAATCCTGGTTGGGGTCGTGGGGCTCACTCGATGTTCGAGTGACCCTCACGTTGCTTTTATTTTCTTCAAGGAGGAAGGTGACTCTTTCGAGATGTCTCAGAAGGACATTGTGAAACAATGTTCTTCGGCCTTGCCTGCCGCAAGGTTGGGCTACAAAAAGGTCTGACTTTTGGCGGGATAGTTACAAAGGAAGTCGGTGGCCGGGTGGGCTCGCGTCTCTTCTCGGAGCGTGGAGCGAAAGCTTGCGCTGGGAACCTCCTGGGTTCGATCCCCACCGCCCTCGCCCGTTTCGATCTGGATGAGTTTCGTACCGGGACGTGTTCGTGTTATCACTACTGCGTGATGCACGTTAAAAACCCCAGGTTAGCGGTTGTTCTGCAGTGGCTGAATTTCTCATCTACAGCTAAGCGACCGGTCACCCGTTGAGGCGTACCAACATCAAGGCTGTATAAACATACAAAGCAAGCCAAATTTTCGGGATGTTACAGCGTAAGTGGCCATCTGGCCGTCACTCCGCTCGTCTGCACGCTGCTCTCGATCGCACTCAATGGCATGTGTTTGTCTTCGTACATGTCGTTTCGTTCGGGCGTGCTGTAGCTTTCGGGTGTGTTTTTTGCCAGCGGGCGGTGTGCTTTTCCCGTTACAGGAGAGCGGTATTGCGTCGGCCCGCCAAGCAACAAGATTACGACGATCTTCCGGACCCGTCATGAACCCGGCATCGGTGAACTTGCGAACGTTCTCCTGGACTTTAGGTCCAGTAGTTGAAACTGTCCTTTTTTATTTTATTTATTTTATTATTATTTATTTTTTGCGTTTGCGAACGTTTGTTTTTGGTTGCTTTTGTGCCGCGAGCGGCGCATTGTTGTATTCGCGGTAATTGTTCAGTTCTGTTTGTTTCTTCGTGGCCACGCTGCGCGGAGATTCGTGGTTTGCTCTGTGGTGAACGCTTGTTAGCGTTTCGTTGGTAGACCGTTCGCGTGCCCGGGCCCGTGCGCGGCTTTTTATGGCCTAACTAAATCTCCGTATTTTATTTTTTTATCTTGATCTTTTTTGTGCCGTCGCCGGCCTCTCTTTCGACTTCACACCGAGCGTGGACGCATCGCTTGTCACCGGTCCGAATCTAGCATTTGCCTTCTTTTGAATTAATTTATCGTTTTTCAAACTGAGCTAGTATTTTCTTCTTCAGAAGGATGGGAAATTGAGCTAGTTGGTCGTTACTCATCCTGATTTGAAAGCGCACAAAATATGAGGACAGAGTAAGAAATATGTACGACGGACAAGCGCGCTCATTCGCAACTGACATGTTTATTGAAACCTCAGAAAACATTAAAAAAAGCATCCCGCCCCCCAGATCGCTCATGCGTACTTCACGTCCTTGTTGTCAAAGCTACACGTCTTAACAAGAGTAAAATCACGATGTTTACGTGCTGACACGCGTTGTTGTCATTAGAAACGCCTACTCAACCTCAGTCAGTGCAAGGGAAGGGTAACTTCCTTAGTGAAAAAGCCATTTGATGAAAAAAAAATTGTTTCCAATAAACACATATGTGTCATACAAGATATATAAGAACCATATAAGAACTATATAAGATCTATAAGAGCACATAAGAGCCATATAAGAGACTTCTCACAAGTTTCTTATAAAGGCCCGTTTACACTCTTGCGACCGAGTTCGACCGAGAGAACCAAACCGGTTTTAAGCCTCTTGCGATCTCTTAGGACCAGCTCGGCTGCAGCGGAGCTGGTCCTAATTAGAGATCGCAAGAGGCTTAAAACCGGTTTGGTCTCTCTCGGTCGAACTCGGTTGCAAGAGTGTGAACGGACCTTTAAGGCCCGTTCACACTCTTGCGACGGTACGACCGGGAGAGACAAGACCGGTTTTTAAGCCTCTTGCGATCTCAAGACTCGTCTCACTCTTGCGACCGAGTACGACCGAGAGAGACCAGACCGGTTTTTAAGCCTCTTGCGATCTCTTAGAACCAGCTCCGCTGTATAGCGCATCCGGTCCTAAAAACCGGTCTGGTCTCTCTCGGTTGTACTCGGTCGCAAGAGTGTGAACGGCGATTTATATAGTTCTAACATGGTTCTTGACTTCTTATATGGTTCTTATATGTCCTTATATATCTTGTGCGATTCATATTTGTTTATTAGGCACAAAAATTTCCCATACAACCAGATTTTTCAATAGGGTTATGCATCCCACTCCCCGAGAAACTATCTGAAAGACCTCCAAGATCTCCCTCGCCCTCTGTTCTTTTTACGTGTCCAAAATATGTCATTGAACACTGGAGAGCAGCCGCACCCTATTAGAGTGGACCGCCAGGTGGCCCGACGGAGTCGCTCGAAGAGACGCACGGTGCTCCCTAAGCCTTTCATTAAAGAGTTTTAGTAGGCCGTTCCAATGACTTGGATAACGACACCCGATACTACACCGCAGCCTTTGCTCATGCATCGTATCGTTATCGGCTATCGTCATCGGGAATATCGGAGGTATCGGAACGATCTACTAAAACTCTCTATCAACACAGCGTCCAGTTTGGCCCACGCACACCTTGCCACAGGACAGAAGAATGCAATACACCACGCCCACCCGACATCAAACGAAACGGTTCACATGCCTTTTTCCACAGGAAAACTCACATCTCTTCTTCCCCTGCCCCGACTCTCGGACCCTCTTACAGAATTGAAGTAATTTGTCGGGAGCCTTAAACCCCACTTGTACATCATACCGCCTCGCAACATTATAACATCGTGCGAAACCCCGTGTAAGTACGGGAGCACCACCGGTCTACTCGATCTTTCCCGTGGTGCCCGGCTGACAGGACCTTTCAAACCCTTAATCAGTCGCGCCGACACCTCCCCGATTACTCGTAAAGGAAAACCTGCTTCCGTCAATTTCTTCACTTGATCATTGAAACTTTCTCCTCCACGTGGAAGCATGATTTCTTAAGGGCCGAACCAAGGCAAGACGCCGCTATGCCTCTCTTGACTGTTTTCGAGTGCGCCGATCGACTTGTACGGCAGGAGCGCTTTTCTTGAGCGGGGACTAAAAGCCCAACAAACATGGTTGCTCGACAAACGGAGAGACAAGTCCAAAGACTGGAGGCAACCGTCCGACGGTGTTTCGAAAGTGAACTTCAGTCCTTTTCCAAGCTTTTCGAAGACTGACGACACTCTGTCTAAAAGCATCCACCCTACCATCGATTTCAACAAAAATAAGGTCATCGTCTACATATCTAAACACTAGCTTTGACGCTCTCACCCCCCCCCCCCTCCCCAGTGACCCCTCGAGAGAAACATCGAGCTGCCCAAGAAAAATGTCGCTTAGAACCGGCGCCACACAAGAACCAATGCATATGACATTGCTTTGCGAAAAAATTCCCTTCTCCCAAACCAGCATGGACTTCAAATAAAAACTGAGTAGTTGCAAAAATCTCTCCACTGTAACTCCGCTGGAGTTTCTGAATTTGACCTCCCCGTCACGTCAATGCAATCGTTGACAGCGACTAGACACACCTTTGGAGGAATCGAATAAAACAAAGCTTGCAAGTCCACAGAGGAGACTCGGCAAGATTTAGGTTGTCATCCTTAAGATAGCTGATGACGACATCAGAGCTGCGTATCGCAAAAAGGGTCACACATCGACAACGTGGATAGCTGCTTCTGAGGGAAGCCCACCACCGCACTTTGCCACGAGCCCCTTTCCGTCGCAATGACCCTGAACGGCCAGCCAGCCTTGTGGGTCTTGGCTGTAAAAGAAAGGCATCGAGGTTCATGCCCTTGCTCCGGCTGACTAAACTGCCCAAACTTTTCAGGTCAAGCCGGTCCCAAACAGATTTTGCTTCCTCTTTAACTTTCTTGATACACACCCCCCTAACCTCTCGGAAATTATTTTCCAGGGCCAACCCTGCCTTATCTCGAAACTCATCCTTCGGGAGCACAATGAATGAACCCTCCTTATCCGACACAAGGACACTTAGATTCAAGTCCCCCAAAGAGTCAACCACAGACGTCAGGTTTTCCGCCCCACTGGTTTTTCCATGCGACCGATCCAAACAGTCAATACCCTCACTGACACATGTGGGTTTTTCTTTCCTCTCCCACACGGTCCGCTAAAGACCTCACCAGCGACACCAGCTCCGGTGGCTTCGAGTCAAGCTGGAGTGCAAGCTGGGCCCGTTTGCCAGCACTTGCCCGACAGCATCCGGAAGCGCCGAAGTCTCACCCACAGTCATCGCAGGACAGGGGTCTACCGAAGATCGTCGTTCTTTCTTCGGGAGGAATGGTCATGTCCTCTGCCACATGAGGTCCGCAACCCCCTCCGCCACCTTGAAGAAGTCCTGGTATGCCCTCCAGCGTCCGCAGGACGAGCCCTGACCCGACAAATAGGTCGACTTCAGGCAATCCTTGAAGAACCGTGCCTGACGCCACACCTCTGACCGCAGGATCTGGCAGATCCTTCTTGAATGGCCCCACAGCCGGTCGCGGGGGATAAAACAACAACTTGTAGGTCTACCGGTGGTACACAGACTAAATTTGATGTCCCAGGAGAAAATGCGGGCCCCGCACGAACTAATAGTGATAAAATTCACCAAGGAGATGGGGTACGACAAAGGTTCCTGGACGGGGTACTCCGGCGATTTTTTCATGGTCGTTGATTTGCTTCAAAATTGGCTCAACACACCGATAGACATGGCTCTACGAGTTCCCCAAGTATTGTGTGAAAAGAAAAAAAATTCGCGAAGTTATTGAATTTTCGAATTTCGTTTTCATCGTGTTTCTCAAACTGGGAGCCCCTACTGGCAACATTGAAGTGTGACGACAGAAATGGTACAAAGGGGGCAGTAAGCCATGTTCCCAACTGATTACAAGACGTTTGATGGTGGGAAAAGAATGTTTGGTAACTGATTCACTGAGAAGCACGCAAAAAACACTTGACATACTCTGTTTAAGACTACATGCACGACCTGAAAGTCTGTACCATGTGTGACGTCACACCACTGAAGAGCGCGCGAAAATTTGAATGCTGGTTTCGGCATCAACTTCATTTACGGTTTTCTCAATTGCTATTTTGAATTTGGAGAAAATAAATAGCATACCGTGACGACTGAAGCCCGGGTAGTCAGAAAATGCAATTTGTTTAGGTAGCTCAAAAAACGGCCGGAGCACCCCTTGAAGGCTTAGGGAGCACCGTGCGTCTCTTCGAGCGACCCCGTCAGAGCCACCTGGCGGTCCACTGTAATAGGTGCGGCTGCTCTCCTGCAGTGTTCGGTGACACAAATATTTTGGGCACGTATAAAGAACAGAGGGCGGGGGAGATCTGGAGGCCTTTCAGATAGTTTCTTGGGGAGAGGGATGCATAAGCCACCCTTCCCTTGCACTGTCTGAGGCTGAGTTGGCGTATTTAAAACAACGACACGTGTCGGCACGTAAACATCGTGATTTTACGTGTTTTTAGGACGTGTAGTTTTGACAACTACGGAGTTGAAGTGCGCATGAGCTATCTGGGGAGCCGGATGCTTCTTTTTTTTTGCGTGTGTTTTTTGAAGTTTCATTAAACATATCAGTTGCGAGTGAGTGCTTGTCCGTCGTCGTGTATCTTACCCTGTCCTCGTCCTTTGTGCGCTTTCAAATCAGGATGTATTTTATTCTTAATTATTTACCCTCACTCCGCGACAACGTCACTCGTGAACAAACCTCTCAATAAGTCCCTGAGCTCGGGTCATGCATGAACCCCGGTTGCTAACGAAATCAAGCCAAACTTTGAATTTTGTTGCAATATACCTGTGATGGCATCACGAGTTGTGGCAATTCTCATTTACTTCCATGGATCCTGCTGTCATCAGACCACAAAAATCAAGAAGGGGATGCCTGTCGCTCCGAAGCGTTATCTCTGCAGTGCGGTGAAAGGGAATAGCCGACGGAGGGGATGACGGCCAGGACTCGCTCCAGCTTGTGGTTCAAAAGAACGGATAGTGTACACATGAATCACAGAGGACATAGTAAACGCATGTTTGTAGCACTTCAACCACCGCTCCCAATTTCCATCTAGAGCCTCTGATCTAATCTCTTCAGGAAAGAATTGCTAAGAGACACATGAAGCCTGAAAGATTAGCGAAATCGACGCCATCCGTATCAGTGGTCGAGTGGCCTCTTGCGTTGTCGATTCCGGATTTCGGTTTTCATTTGCCGTTTCTTTAAAATCGGCGGATAGTTTGCGGCATTTGTTTCATTAACTTATATATGTCCCTTTTCGGTCCTCATACATGTCGTTGAGGATAATTCTTATCGATTTATTGGCTGCGACATTTATTCACCGTCACACACTTTCGTAACATCAAAAGCACGTCACATTTTACGAAAGCTCGTTTCACATCCTGTTGAAACAGAGTCGCATGCTTGGAGAACGTAAGGTGAAATGGCGGAACGAAAACCGAGAGATTACCAGTGACCTTACCTCATGACATGCCCAAGACGAGAAGTGCTAATGGCGCGAGAAGGAGCGTGTGAACGAGAGTGTGGCATGACAGCCTGACCATGCAAGAAACGCCAAGCGCGCAGGCAGCAAGATAAAGTACGCCGAGGCAAGGAGCATTGAGGTGAATCCCAGAAGCCGGAAAAAGAGCTGCAGGTTCAGCAGTTACCCCACACTCTCGTCGAAATTTATTTATTTATTTATTTATTTATTACTCTTAAAGACCCCAAAAGGGCATTACATAAGGGGGGGGGGGGGGGAGAAACATAAAGATGACAAGCAGCCGCAGGACAAAGCACGCTGAAAACAAGAAAGAAAAAACATTAGAAGCAAAACGAAAAAAAAAGAGAGGGAGAGAGGGAGGAGAGAACGCCACGTATTTCATACATTTTTAAAACAGAAGCGATATCAAAATATTCATTCGTGCATGATATATAGTAGGCCAAGATATTTTAGAGATTATGAATGCGACAATAGAAAAGCATGAAAAAATTCAGCACTGGTATAACTAATAGCAATAACTAGTTATGAGACAGTAAAGCCAATGATTCACGGAACAGGCTGGTGTCACTGATGTCTGCGATGGAGTTGGGAAGGCCGTTCCAGTCCCGTATGCTTCGTGGAACAGCGGAATTAAGAACTGGCCAGGTGCTTGAAACTTCTGATGTTGGTGGCTCAAATGTAAGTATCTATTATGAGGCTCAAGAAAAGGTACATTTGTATCATGATACTAAATTTTACGAATGAGTCACAAAAGATAATTTTACGGCGGTTTTCTAGGTAGAGGGAGAGAAAATTCACGTTTTAGAGAAGAAACGCCTATAATATACGAATAACTCGATGCTATGAAACGTGACGCTCGGTTTTGAACGGATGCAATACGTTTCATTAAGTGTCTAACGTGGGTTCCAGTTTGGTGAACCATACTCAAGTTTGGGGCGAACGTAAGTTTCGTAGGGTAGTTTCCGAAGACAAAGACGTGCTGCTTTGAGGTTACGCTTAATGTATACCAGGGTTGGAGAAGCATCAGCAATTATGCTGTTAACGCGGGTCAGAAGTGAGGTGAACTCTGATTTATTTGCAAGTAGAAGGAACGTTAATAGGCGTGTTACGAAGAGAATCGAGAAAGAAAGAGAGGGTTCTCATGCGATTAAAATTCAGTAGTTTGCATTTCGACGTGTTAAGGGGCATTAGACATTTGTCACGCGAACTATTAATGATGTCAAGGTCGCGCTGAAGAAGTAGATGGTCATCTTGGTGGTTAATTTTACGGTAAAAGACACAATCATTTCCTAACAAACGTATATTAGAGAACAGCGAAGTGGGAATGTCGTTAATGCGGACAAGAAACAGAAGAGGGTCGGGACAGTGCCTTGAGGGACGCCAAAAGTGACATTGGAAATTTCAGACTGGAAATCCCCATTCACAGTAAGTTGGCAACGAAGCGAGAGAAAGTTTCGATTCCATGACAGTGTTAGTGAGTCAAGATTTAGTGAGGACAGTTTCTATATTAAACGACAGCGAGGTACACGATCGAAGGCTTTAGAGAAATCAAGGAATATGCCATCAGTTTGCGAGTTATAGTATTCATGTTAACATGAAAATAATGGGTGAATTCAAGCAACTGCCTATCACGTGAAAAGCCTTTTCTAAATCCATACTGATATTTATAAAAGAAATTGTTAGATTCAAGATGCGACGAAAAATGAGAGAATATTATAAGTAACTTGCACACAACACAATGATATGGGAATTTGATGGTAGTTATCTGCAGTGTGACGACCTTCCCAACCTCCCACTTGTGTGGAATGCAGCCGATGGATAATGACTGTGTGAATTGTAATACGTCCTTGTATGCATATTGTTTTGAGTTACTGTAAAACCCTTTATTTTTGCGGCTACTTTTTTCTCGAATTCGTCACAGAGGACATAATCGTGGCCAACAAATTTCGCGAATTTTTCAATTTGCGAAATTTGCGAAAATTAAGGGCTCGCGAACATTAAGGGCTTTTCAGTTTTTGAATTAATTGTGTCGACTCCAGCCGAGGTGGAAATTAGATTATCTATTAAGTTTGCAATTCCGGATGGTGTTATTCATTTGAGATTCGTATATCTTAAATTTAACTCTGGTGCAAATGGTACATTCGAAATATTTTCCTTTTTAGCGCTGATGTAAAGAATTTGTTAAGAACAAAGGGACATTCGTAATCCGGAATAACAATGCCTTCATTGTGGGTAATTTGGTATATAAGCTGTATTGAACGGGTAGACTCAGCAGTAGCAGCTTGTTCAAATTCCGCTTGACGGGAGGGGCTATACTCTATTTCAACTTATAATGTACCGCAGGAAAGGCTACACGCGCGAGCCCCTTGCTCTAGGGCACATCTCGGCGGCACAAGCTCTCGTGCAGGGCAGCTGCCACCGCTATGAGCTCGCGCTTCTAGCCTTCGCTGCGGTACAAGTCCAGAGCCGGATTAAGGCATTTCGGGGCCCTGGGCTAAGGACGCTTCAGGGGCCCTAATGATGATGATGTCTGGTTAAGGCAATGAACCTGGGAAATACTGCAGTTTTCTTTATTTTTAATCAATAAAAAGTAGCCTCAAAATACGAAAAAAAAATTACCATTTCCGTCTGGTTTCAACTAGGGAGCACTCCGGCAAAACCACCGCGGAGGCGGCATACAGCTTTGTTAATTCTCTTCCCCAGCAGCGTCGAAGGCCGCACTTTGAAAGTGTAAGCGCCGCTCAAAAACACGTGTTTGTGCGCACGAGACGCGAGCCCGAGTAGGGTGAGTAGGGTGAAAAAAAAAAGAGGAGCGAAAAACCGCAGATCGTGGGGCCCTCGCGTGTTTTCTTTGTTTGCTCGAAGCCGCTTTCAAAAGAAAGTGGACAAGCACCCTAACGGGCCGGTCACCCACCCAAAGGGCCGGCTTTGTACTGGGATAGGAGTGTGCTACGCAAAGTGCGCGTTTGACGTCGCTGACATTGCCATTATCTTTGTATATCCCTCTTCTCGAACGCTGCGGCAAAGCAACATCGCTTTCCAAAATATTTTTAGGTTTCGTCTTTTTTTTCTTCTCTACGAGCTGCATGGGGGCCCCCAGAGAGTCGGGGGCCCTGGGCTGCAGCCGCCTTAGCCCGTACCTTAATCCGGCCCTGGGTACAACACGTATCTCTCGGCTATTTCAGCTAGCTTACGCTGTGCAAGACTGTGTATTCCATTGTGCATTCCTATAATTTCCACGTTTCAAGACAAAAAAAAAAAACGGCAATACACGTTGTTTTTGGTTTGAATACGGTGTGGATTGGTTTTTGTAGTAGTTGATATTATGATATATCTCGGCTTCAGCCTGCTGGTTAGTCAAAGGCAGATTAACGGTATTGTGTAGATAGACATTTACACTGTGCGTTCATGCGTTTTGACGCTTGAACGCATGAATAATCTCCGAAAAGCTTTTGCGAAAAATAGCTGATCGGGCGCGGGGAAGGGGAGAGAACACACACGTCAGTGTGTTACTTCCTTTAATTCAGCGCTGTGCAAAAAACAAGCTCCCCTCAAAGCGTGCCCCAACAAACAAGTCCGGATTTCGTCCGATCGTCATGAAGTGACTGTTGTTGACACTAGATTGGACATGCCGTGTTATTTGAGATCTTTCTCAAATTAACCCTGTTCGGATAACGCGGCACAGTGGGGTGTACAGTGCTCAACGAAATGGACCAGCGGCGCTGTCCTGTTGCACACTTATGGTCAGCGTTGATCAGCTATCAGGGGTTGTGCACTGAGCACGAGCAGCCGCTGAATGCTTGGCTCAGCTGTGCGCATGTGCAACTCGCGTCGCGACACCAGATAGGCCGCTTCTCCCGGCAGATGTCGCAGCAGGTATACGCGAGGTAGGCCCTGTATAACGCGAGGCCGCGCTCCGCTGGTCCATTTCGTTTCGTTCAGCACTAGTGCCACTAAATAAGCTACGCTTTAGAGTAACGACACTTGGCCATATTGTGGCTTAAAATCATGGTTGCCAGTTATCTGAAGCGTTGCCTGAAATCACAGGAAACGCTTTTCCGTCCTTACAAATGTTTAAACAGTTCGCGACAGAGCAAGCAATGATTACGATGAGCTTCCTAACACCGACTCAAATGCTGAGGACAGTCGCACTTCTGAATCATGACGATCGGCAGTTGACGTCTGCTCTGCACAAGCCCCAATATGGCTGCGCCTACAACAATGTCGAGGAACGAGTGCTGATACCTTCGCGCAGCTCATTTAGTGGCTCTAGTTCAGCACTGTACGTACACCACATATGGTGCAGCATATTGTTCGATTAATCAGACTTGTTGGGTTTCATGATGGGAGCGGGAAATACCCATGCCTTTCGGCTATCTTGTATGGTCAAATAGTTTTGACAGCTAACGACCTTTGTAGATTGAGACGGCGAAGTGTTTGGCTCCGTGAAAAACCTGCCCAAAACAAAACAAACATTTCAGGAGCATTCCTTCTGTCCCGCACAAACTCACCGAGAATCCCTTTTATATATTTTTTTTAAATTATAATACAATTAAATACAAAGGTGCAGGCGAGCTTTTTAATGTTTGTTTTTGTTCCCAAGAATTGTAGAATTCTGTCTCAAAAGTCTCAAGAAATTCTATTCACCGTAAAACACACTACACAAAAAAAAAAACGCGATAGTTTATCTGTTTTTAATGTCAGGAATTGCGCCTACACAGGCTGCCGGAGCCGCAGCCTACTGACAAGAAAATCCACAGTCTTGAGCAGTCGGACAACAATGACGTCCACTTTCTGAACCAGGGACGGGCGCTGTAAATTGTCTGGTTCGAGAACTGCCGCCGGACAGGTGTACACTAAAGTCCCTCAATACTGCTTTTTACAAGTAACGACAACTAATACAAATGACAAAGCGCGTTCCGCTGGATTAACAGAATGTCGTCCTTCAGTTCGATCCTCTGCTGTGCGCCTTTATTGGCTTCCTAAAACCTGCACCGTCACGCTGTCGGCGCTTCAAAGAATGTCGCTACTTGTAGGGAGCTCATATCTAGGAAATTTAGTGTATACGGCAGGCAAGTTCGTCCGCTCTTTGCGTACCTCGTGCATTCGTTTACCTCGGGATGCGCCCACGTGCTTTTGTTTCCCCCGACCTATAACCCAACAATGGCGCGCTCCTGGGTGCCTCGTCAACCCGCATTCCCCGAGAGTTATTTACGTCGCCGAGGAAGGCTCTAGTGACGGTGGGTGCAACTGAAAACCTGGGGAACGTTTGCAATTTAATGGCGGTGCCCGAGGGAGAGGATTGGGAAAGAATATGCGCCAATGTTGCCTGCACGAAAGCAGACGCCCGCTCTGTTGCAACTCTGTTGCTCCATGCGCCTCTCCTCCTCTCGCCTCCCATTGCAAACAACGAACGCCTTGGCGCAGCCTTTCTTGCTTCAGCAGGGTTGCCAGACAAGCAACGTCCAACGTCCAAGGATGACGGAATTGTACCGTTTATTCGCGTTCAAAAAAATACTTAACCTGCTCGCAACAAAACTGGTGGCTATGGAAAAGTAATCATTTACACCTTGTGCAAATTATTCATGCACCTTAATGGGCTCTTACGACCTGAGTTAGGAAATAAAACGACCCTTTGCCCCATAGACTCCCAGCAAAATTTGGCGATTGAATGGCGTCCATATCCCGTGACCCCCGATCTAGCAGTTGCACGCACCCACCCTCACTTGAGCCTCCCTGACGTCGCCATCCGATTGGCGCGCCCCCTGATTACGTTCCGACGAGCCGAAGACGCATTTCGGAACACTTGCCCGCCCTATTGAGAAGGAGATACAACCGTCGCGCCCCTAGTGGCTAAACTTTAGAACTACGCCGATGGGGACAACAACAACGTAGATTATTTGTTATTGTTTTGACGCAGCGCTGGGCCCACATAACCGAATGATGCGTCCGCGTTAGGCTCGTGTTCAATCAGTGAAACCAAACACGTACGCAGCACTCGTACATTTTTTTTTACATTATATATTTTAGTGAGCGCGGGGAAAAGATTGCTCAATCTTTGCCCCCGCGCGGAATCAAGAAAGACGAAGTAAAGAATCCAGTGCACATGCATTGAGTTGGCAAAAGCGGAAATCTGGGGAAAACCAGGGAGCCTGTATTGCAGAGATGTTCCAACTGCTCGGTTGGGGTCACGTGGTTTATGGGCCGGATTTGTAACGCGAGCTGCGAGGGGGCGCCGCAAGCGTTGATCGTCTGCGAAGGTCTCCGCCTTTCCTCCTCGCCACTTGAAAACGCAGAGTATGCGCACATGTGCGACCGATCGCCGCAGCAACGCTCCTTTCCATTTCAGATGGATCCTCTCTTCAATCTAGGCTCTTTATGGGGGCCTTGCCAATAATGCGAGGAGCCACACGCTGTTTCTTATGTTTCGTCAGTGTTGTTCCCGTGGGTGTTACTGGAAAAGCGTCTGACATTGTGGTTCTGTGTAAAAAAAAAAGATAATAATTCGGTGACGCGCCGTAATATAATGATGTGCGATGAATAAACAGAAGAATGATCACTGCATGCTGTTGAAGAAGCCATAAACGGTCCTAAAGCCAGCTGGAAATGTAGGCCTTAGTGTTCTGGTGTTCCTGCTTCCCGATATACACCATTCCAATGTTTACAAGTCCTCAGCCCGGCGTGCGATCTCCTCAGCCCAGCACGCGACATGTTCGCCCGCTTCGCAAAGTGAGCTAATAGGGAGTTTTCGTAGACCACGTGTCCCCTTCCGCTAAGCCCTCCGCAACGAAGAGGCCGCTACTGCGTCTGCGTGCCGATGGCCTTGACTGTAGAGTTTCGGGTACCGTAGCGGGTTGCGGAGAGCTTTGCGGGACAGTGGAAACGATCTACGAAAACTCCCTAATCACACGTCATACGCACGAACACTGAAAATGGAACCGGCCAGAAGCCCTTTGTGGGAAAGGTCTAATATATACCGGGTGTTAATTTTTAATTCGAACAGATTTATTAAAAAAATATCCGTAAAAGATGCACTGATACGGTTTGTGCAGGTGAGTTATACGGCCAAAGGTACATTATGTGGGTGGCTAATCGTTGCGATAAGTCGGCTAATTAATTAAAATTCGTTAATTAACCTGTTAATTAGTGGAGATAAACATATGGTTCCAATTGGAAACTTAGAGAGCGTCATCGAAAACCACTAAATCAACTCTTTTTAGGACGACTTGAAGCTCATGGGAAACTCGAGGGCGCGCCAAAGTTACCACTTGTGAAGCAGGCACAAAGCCAGCAGTGGCGGAACGCGGATGATTAGATCGTTATCGCGTTCCGCAACTGTAGCTTGCGCCTGCTTCACGAGTGGTAACTTTGCGTGCCCCGAGTTTCCCACGAGCTTCAAGTTGTCCTAAAAGAGTTGATTTAGTGGTTTTCGATGACGCTCTCTAAGTTTCCAATTGGAACCATATGTTTATTTCCACTAATTGAAAGGCTAATTAACGAATTTTAATTAATTAGCCGACTTATCGCAACGATTAGCCACCCACATGATGTACCCTGGCCGTATAACTCACCTGCACAAACCGTATCAGTGCATCTTTTACGGATTTTTTTAAATAAATCTGTTCGAATTAAAAATGAACACCCGGTATATATATCCAAGGGCCAAGGGGTACAAGGTCTGCGAAAACACAAAAAAGGAGGCGATAGTGTTTTGTCTATTCGTGTGGTCGTTTCCGTAGAGACGTGTGAATTTGATTACCCAACACACGTTCCTACAACTGGAGTGGCTTCCATTCCAAAAACGATGCCTGGGGCCGGCACAGCGATACGTCTCTCGCATAAATGAAGCTTCGGAGGAACTTTTTTTGTTGTTTTCTTGTATTTCCATGGCGTCACCGTCGTCGTCGTCGTTGCTTTTGTTGTGTTGCTCGCTGCACCGCGTGTTTGGGTTTCGTGCCCTCCGAATGGCAGCTTCAGTAGGGACGACACGCGCGGCAGGTAGCCCACTCTGACCCAGTTTGGGCGGTGGAGGTGTGTCGGCAGAAGACCGGCCCAGAATTTACGATGACCGGCAGCCGACAGGTTCGTAAAGGCCGCGTGCGCTCCCGAGGTGGCGCTGGTGTCAGCGGCGGCGGTAGACGATGGCTGGGGACGGCCGGTAATTATGTGGAGATGGGCTTTCGCCCTC
This sequence comes from Ixodes ricinus, assembly GCA_037355805.1. NCBI lineage: Eukaryota > Metazoa > Arthropoda > Arachnida > Ixodida > Ixodidae > Ixodes > Ixodes ricinus. Next base: position 219,851 of record JAZHYW010028717.1, on the reverse strand, counting down.
CGGCTGGCCCGATCTCGTCCTTCTTGCGTCGTGCCTCCGTTTCCTTTTGCAATCGACCGCGGAGGGCGCTACACGAGCCCTCCGAACCAATCCAGTGCCGTGAACATGTCACGTGATTAGAGAACAGTAACATAACTGTTGAAAACTGAGCAAGTTACCGATGCGATAATAAAAACAAAACAGCAATTTAAGTAGCGACAAGTACAATAGAAGCGCACACACTCACAACTGAAGGTGTATTCTCACAAACCGTGAACAGGAAGCACTGTATTCAGTTGACTGCGCGTCCCGCTAGTCACAGCGCCCTCTCCCGAGGATCACGTGACACTCACTCGGCCTTGGATTGGCTCCGAATGCTCCTAGCGTCCGCTGTGGTCCATCGCAAGCTGAAACGGAACATAGTCGTCGAGTGGCAGGTTACCGAGTCCCGACACCGCCTGCTTGGGGGTAGAATGCCGCTTGAACATGGTGAAAGAAAATAGAAAGCGAACATTCCGCCCACGTTTGACGGCTGGGTTAGGTTACGATCGCGGCTCGGGAAGTGGTTGTTTCACGTCGGCCGATAATAATAAGCTGTGCCGACGGACGCCTTCATAGACGGGCTCTACAGCCATCGCATTCCCACCGGCTCAGTTTGCTCACGTGCCGTTGTTATTATTTGGTTAAGACTGAAGAGGCACCGTTATCGTATGTTGTTTTGTCTCTTTTTTCGCATTCTCGCGATGCAGTTACTGCGTGCCCTTACAATCATTGGTGTAGTTTGATTTAAAATTTTTATTTTCTTACGTAAAATTTTGAATTTGTGCCCTGGTACGTCAAATGCCATTTAGGAGAAGTAGAGCCGGTTGTCTGACTGCCGCCATTACCAGATGTGCGGTGTGGACTGCCCTCAAGGTCAAACACTGCCGCGGACACGTTAAATATGCCTCGTTAGCAGTCTGGTATACTTGAGAATCATCGACCGATGAGACAATAAAAAAAAATGTTTCTGCACGAGCGGTCTGACCCGTTCAAAGATGTTTAAAAAAACCACGCCCCTTTTCTCGCCACACGTGGCCTCTTCCTCCTCCGGGGTTAATTCATTCATCCATTAATTAATTAATTTTTTAATTAATAATTGATTTATTTTCAAACTGTTATTTCAGAAAGCCCTCTCATTCTGCCAATGAGAGGACGTTTCGAAATTCATTCTGGCAACTTTGATCACTATCATCACCATCTCACCGTATGACATCTCTGCCAAACTAATGGCGGCCTTCTTGAGGCTGATGAAGGAAGAATTTGGAGACACTACCAAGCGGAAGATACACGAGGCCTGTACGTTCGAGTCGTCCGTGCAATACGACGCCCGAATTCAGTACAACGACCACGTAAAGTGTTCATTTTAAAATGCATGGTTCAAACAATCTCTAGGGCAGAAGTTTGGCTCTAAAGCCTTTCGATGTCGGACATTTTCTGAAGGGTCTTACGGGTCCGCCACCTTGTAGTTCTCACTGTCGTATACCCTCGAAACTGAAACAAATCAAGAAAGAATTACCGAGGTGATCGACGGACCAATTCTCATCCGCCATACACGCGCGAAAGTGGCGGTGCCTGATGAAATACAGTTTCATGACCACCATTATTTTTGTCAAAAGTTAAAACTGTTTTATTAATTTTTTTGAGCCACCAGATGACAGTGAATTGTAAAAAAAAAAAAGTGTACACAAGCCACCGAAAAAACAATTCACGTAAATGCTATCGAATAAAGAACTAAATTAAAATCAACGCTACTCCGGTTCATACATCCAATGGAGCCAATCAGAGAGCGCAAAAAGTGCTTCCTCAAAGCGCTCGTCGTCTTTGTTCCTTTGCTATATCACCGGCTGAACCAATCCCACACAGAAAAAAAGAGACCGATCAAGGCGCATTTTAACTTAGGCTATAGGTGGCGCAAGCTACCACACGTTACAAGGAGTATGTCCATTAACATCCCTCCATCCATTCACTTTGCGTGATTGGTTTAACCGGCGATAGTAAACTCACAAAGACGGCGAGCGAAGTGACTATGCACTTTTGGCGTTCCCTGATTGGCTACATCAACGGATCGCAGCTTCGGCTGCGCTCTGACTTCTCGCCCACCTTGTACACAGCATTCACCCCGTTCGGCGGGAGTTGACACTACGAGGGAGGGCACAGCAGTATATTTCGTGCCCCAGGAGACATCCGCTGGAGTATTTGTTTGTTCCTTTGGAATGCACTGAGACCTAAAGTCCCTAGATAAGAAGAAGCCCTTATCTTCACTGAGACCGGGAGGGACAATTCTTCTTTTAAGAAATCGTTTTTTTTAATACGTTCGTAAAATAACACTAAAAGAAAAAAAGAAGAAAAAAAACCTTGTTTGCACTGTATGAGAGCAGACGAAAGATCAAAAGGACGCGAAACAAAAATAAGAGAAGGGGAACTGGAAATATACCGGGGACCGCCGATGGTGGGCGCTGCTATAGCGGGCAATTGTTCAAAAGCAAACACCAGTGAGTATAAAATCAATTCACCACAGCCTCGAAAACTAAAAGCTTCACAGTTCGCGAAGCGACATCAAGTGGCCTAAATCATCGTTTTATTTGTTTTTTTTTACTGTTTAGTACACTAATGCTTGTACACGCACACGCTCCTTCGCGTGTGTAAGTAAGTGATCGAGTCATCGTGGAACCGCGTCACGTTCAAGGCCTTGATCGTTCTCAAGTTGACTTCCGACACGAGAGTGCTAAGGCTGACAATTGGGTGACGATGTATATGACTCTTCGCACACTTAGAAATTTATCTGATTATAGGGGTGCAAAAGAAAGCTCACAAAGAACGAAGGAAATAATGATGCACATTAGACAGCCCATAAATGGAACGGGTAAGGTCAAAGAAAGGATCTGGTTTCAAGACTTTCTAAGCTGCTTTAGTTGTTTTTTTCCCAGACGCTTTGTTAAGCTCGTTAGAGACGCCCCACAGACGCGGGAGAAAGAAAAAAGATACCGAGAAAGTGTTTCACTCGTGTGTGACGAAAGTCATCTTCTGGGAAAGAAAGCGTGAAGACAGCAAACAGACTTAATTTTCCACGAACGAAGAAAAGCATAAAACTAGAAAACAAAATAATACAAGAACGATTTGACAAGTTAACCATGTTGGATTAGCCAGAGACTGGGGTAGAGAAGAAACATCAAAACATAGAAGAGACAGGAAATAGACCAGCTCGCCTGCACCCATATACGATAAATTCTTTGGTATAAAAAAATTAAATAAAAAAATTGAAAACAGCAGTACGTGGTAGGTAGTTCATAGAAGTGCATCAAATCGTAGAGGAGCTGTCGCCAGTCATACAGATCAGGCCACAGACCGCGCGGGAAGAAGGTCAAACGCAGACATATCCCATCCCCGGCATAAGCTGGCGCTTGTATCCGTTATCAAATGAAATATTATGCGTTTTTATCGCTAATGCATATGGACACTTTACTTCTTTCCTTTTTTTATTTTTAAGTATCAAAGTTGCTGGGGATGTTGGCGTTGCACTAATGATATTAGATCTCTCTACATTGCCGCTGTTTTAAAATCGACGCTTTCATACTGCTGTACGGGCTCATAAAATAAACACGCGCAATAGCAATAACAGAAAAAAAGAAGCGAAACCTGCTCAAGCGTGCGTATCCTAAACCTACGCACGTGTATCCATCACAAATGTTTTCGTTCCTGAAAGACGTCAGTAAAAAGGTAGTAACAAACTCTATACAGACATGTACCACACTTTAAAAAGTGTGCAAACGCTTATTTCTTTTTTTTTTTCTTTTTAGGAACACCCGAGTCGTCAATCATTGCACGACCTTTTGTGGAAGTGAACGGGGATGACAAGTCAGTGAAGTGTGGGACTCCTCACGCAATGAAGTCAGTACTGAAACTAGAAAAAAAAATCAAACCTTGGCACTGCAACTTTTTTTTAAAATATATGCTTATACTTTTTTTAGGCTTTGTAGATTTGTTTAAAAAAGTCGCGAAAGCTACATTAATGCGGTTTGTGCAGGTGAGTTCTACGGCCATAATATAGGATATTATGGTATCCTATATTAATATAGGATACCATAATATAGGGGGCTGGGGCTAATCGTCACAATAAGTCAACTATTTAACTAAATAAGCTCATTAACACTTTAATGGCAAAAAAAGAAACGTACGGTTTCAATAAGGAAACTTGTTGAGCGTCATCGAAAACCACCAAGTCAATTAATTTTTAGAAACGGTCGGATCACATGGAAAGCACGGCGGAACGCTAAAGGTGCCACTCGTGCAGTGCGATAACCACGCCTGCGCGCGGTTTTTCCGTCTCTTATCACCCGGGTTTTCTCCCGCCAGCCTCGTGCCTGCATGGTGCACGAGTCGTATCTGTAGCGCACTACTGCGCTACCCAAACGCTGAAATTCCTTCTGAAATGTACTGATGTAGTTGTCAGCGATGACTCTCAGCAAGTTTTATTCGGAAACACCCGTTCATTTTCACTGTTGAAAAGTTCATTAGCAAAATGTATTTAATTATTCTACTTATCGTGACTATTAGCCCCATATATTCCTCCCTGCGATATATCAACTCACCTGCGAAGACCGCATCATGCAGTGTTGCCTTTCACGGTTTTTTTCAAAACAAAGCTGGAAAGCCTAAAAAAAGAAAACAAAACACTGTATATATACCACTTCTGGCGTGTTCATTATTGTTCACATTTTTTTTCTGCTCACTCTGTAAAATAGTTTCTGCTGTAAAAATTATGTAATAGTATTTGCTCTATATCAGGATATATGATGTTTGAATATCCGCGCGTGTTTCATGTCTCGTTGCTGATTGTGTTTTTGAAGACAGAACATCATCCGCCTTATCGTACTCTAATTTTCTTTAGCGCCCTTCAATGATTGAACTTCCCCAATATACCCTTTTTAAAAGTCCCATCAAGCGAGACTGGTGATCATCGTTTCCTGCGCGAAGCTAAAGATTGGATACGAGTTGACGCCGAGCACTGACGGAGAATTTGTATCATTTGGAGTCGAGTAGACACCGACCACACACCTAACGCTGACTCTGCATTCGTGTCATATGCATCCTCAAAGTGCATGCCCGAAGTTATGACAGCCTCGGTAATCGACACATGGCTGCGGGTGATTAGTGTCAAATGCAGCCATAAAGGGGAATACAAAGAGCGGCAGTGGCATCACGCCTAACACGCGCTATGGTTGCCCCTCAGATGAACTCAACAGGCTCAAAACGTAGTTCATTAGAGGTTTTTCTGACACTCCTCGGCCCGCCGTGTGCGGCTTCTTGCCCTCTGGGGTGGGAGGGGGCGGGGGGGGGCCCTGCCGTCGTGGTTTCGTCGTCGGGGGAGGTTTATTTCGGGGGCTGGGGACACTGCTGTTTTATTCACCGTGCCGCCTGTCGTAAATCTTGACTTCAAATCTAATTGCTGTTACCGTCACTTTTTTTTTTCTTTTTCGGTGGGCTTTTGTGTCGTCATATTGTGCATTATGTTTTCCCTCTCATGTTTTGCTTTCTCTTCTTCCTTCCCGAGTGAGAATCTCGGTAATGCTGTCCCCACTAGTTGTACACGTCCCTAAAAAAAAAAAAAGAAAAAAAAAAGGAACGAAAGATCGTATTTTGTTATTTCTGATTTTTGGAACGCGTTCCCGTTACACGTTTTAGGTGTGAAAAAGATAGTCATTCCTAGTTACAGTTAAAAAATGAAACGTATATTTGTATTTCCTTGATATCCATATTATAGTTAGACCAAAAATAGTTTTTTTTTTTATACCATCAAATTTGAGCATACGATTTTGAATGCCATGATGGAAGGGCAGCAGCGAGAAGAAAACAAGCGGAAACTGGGATTCATTTGTTGACATATTCACCTTTAAAAATCTCAGCTTTTAACCATATTCATGTTTGTGGTGGGCGATTTAGACGAGCCAAATGTACTGTTGCCCTACATTGCACGAGCGTTTTACAACAACCCCACACGTTTCAATCTAACGAAGTCCCTTGTTCGAACTTACAAACAGTTGCTTCGTCAATCTTGCTGCCCGCAAGACAAGCAAGTGAAGAAGAGGGTAGGGCTTTTGAAAGGTCAGTCTTGAAACTATACAAGCCCTCCTTCGTGAAGGTTGCATTCATTGTTCAGTTTGGCGGTCTTAGTAACTTTAGTAACCGCGGTGGCCACGGTCCACCATCAAATGCAGCCGAATGATGTCGCCGACGCAGCAGCACGGACCTATCGTGAAAATCCGTTAACAGTGTGGTGAAGCGGGCTACCCCGGAAGAAAAGTCCCCTTTCAAGCAAAGAAAGATGAGACATTAAGGAAAAGCCCCACAGCAACTTGCAACCTATTGTTCCGGAGCGTACGATGCGGTGATTCACTTTTAAGCCGAAAGAAAAATAATAACTCGGCATTTTTCGGCATACACCGGTAAATAGCCAGGCCTCCGAACCCCACTTGCATCCCTCACAAAAGTCTGCGCTTCCGCACACAAACCTCATCCGGCCCCCGACAGCCTGAGAAAATTCTTTCCTTTTCCTGATGAACGTGGTTGGTTTGTTGCGGAACTTCCGAGCGATAGAGAGCTCCGAAGCGGGCCGTATCTGGGGATTTGGGCGACTCCGCGACGCGTGCTCTATCGTGGGAGGCCGTCTGTGTGCGACACGGACCGTAAGCCGACAGTGCGGTGAGAGCTACGCACTCGCCGGACCAATCAGCCCCCTCCTTTTTGATCACGTGACCCCGCTCTCTCCTCGTGGGTGGATCGGTGGCAAAATGTGTTAGTGCACCCCAGCTCGGAGCGCGTGGAGCAAAAAGCTGCAGAACCCATGCGGGGTTCGATCCTGGGCTTGATTCCCACTCCTGCCCGTTCCGATCTGGATGAGCATCGTACCGGCGTGCGGTCGTGTTTCACTACTGCGTGGTGCACGTTAAGGACCCCGGGCTAGCACTGCGGTGGCTAATCAGTGCAGAGACACCAGACGCCCATTGAGGCTGATTAACTTACCGCAGTCTAAACATACACACCCACAAAAATTGAATTCGTAATTAGCGCAAGAACGTAGAAAAGAAAAAGAAACGGGTTTTACGTTTTAAATTAGCGACACGCCCCAGCGGAAGACTGGGGATTCATTTCGATCACCTGGGGATCTTTTTGACGTGCAACCGGGATGCAAGCGGGCACCTTGGCGGCCGGGATTCGAACCGGCCACCTGAGGATCCGTACGTTTGCGAGCGGCTAGGGCGTGATCGCGCGTCGGAAGATGCTCAGCGAGCGTGTAGGCTCCGCCGTACTGTCAGCTCGGGGATGGACCTGCTGTCGAGTCCGCCCGCCTTCCTTCCGGCTTGCGGCAGCAGAGCGGCTCCACGTCCCAGTGAAGGTCGCCCAGTGACCCAGACCTCGCGCCGCGGCCATCGGCAAGACGAGGCACCGACCGGTCTGGCTTGCCTGCAGCCAATTACCGATGGGGACCGTAGTACGCCGAGCAGCCGCCGTGCTGCGTGCACGAGAGGGACGCTTAGGAAAGCGCGTCACGTTCGCGTGCGTGCATGTCCGCGGAGTTAGTGGTTTGTAGGTATCGCGCGCGATTGAAAAATCGTACGCGTCTGTTTGCCTTTCGAGTTCGTGTTGCGTCTACCCTCACGTGTATGTACTACCGTGTTTTCCGGAATATAGTCCGTGGATTGTGAGGGCGCCTTTAAGAGACATTTTTCGCGGTTGATCAGATATCGTTCATTATCGTTCATTATCACGAGACGCGATGGTCTTTGCGAATGACAAATTATATTAATAATGGTTTCTGTATAATAGATGCGCTAATAAAGCGGGCCCTTTCCAATTATGTTGTGTAGAGGAACTTGTTTACTTACGGAATATGCACCAGGCGTGGATAATGCACTAAATGCGGCCTACCTGCGGGAAAACAGCAAGAACAAAAAGTTTTTTTCTGCCGAAATTTGCTTTTGTAGTTTATTCAACGGTTGGGGACTATATATGTCGAGGGAATACTGTATTATATACGATCTGTGTGTGCCTTCTCTAGTTTGTTTACGCAGCCTCCTGACAGAGCAGCATACACATTTTCCTTATTGGTTTTGAACGGGCGCGTTGAAAACGTTCCGGGTGGTGAAGCCCAGCATGAAAAGTGCATGGCCATATCATCCGTCATCTTCTTTGAACGGAGGATTTCCGGGTAAGGTTTAATTTTGTAGTCGTCTTATTTTTCATTCGTATAACGAACGGGTTACATATGTTAGCGTCTAATTAGTTTTCGGAGCTCCTGTTTGCATAATGTTGGCGGCCGCCGCGACAAACGATCAATTATGGTGCTGCTTCTCGATGAGCCCAGAGGATTAGGCGACGTTCTGAGGCTCGTTTAATGTGGGTCGAATTCCGGAAGGAGCCCCAGGGGCTTTCAAAGCGGCATCCCGGCCGAGATTGTACGATGTAGGAAGCGATAAGTTGGCTGCCTTACACCTTACGTAACGTGCGTTACCGGTTTGCCTGATTCGGGCTCATTATCGCGAATACCGTTTGGTGGGCCTATAGTGGTCCCTTGTGATTACGAAACTCAGAGGCTTATGTCTCTAGCTTGCTACGAATAGCGGAGGGATACGGGGCTGCATACGAGGGAGTAGCGTCTGCCAAATGGAGTTAGTAATATGTTTTATTTCTCAAAGTGAACAGGTGATCAGTTGCAGTGGCGTCGCAACAGAGGGGAGAGGGGGGGGGGCGGTGCGGCGGGCTACCGTTTCATATTGAAATAAGCTCACTGCTCGTTCTGTCTTTTTCTTCTTCTCCTTGTCCTCTTTTTTTTTTCACTATTTATATTTTTTGTTTAGTTTGAGAATAAGCGTTGTTTGATGCTCTCGGTCCAGGCGCTACAAGGGAACGGATGCATACGAAGTTCTAGACTTACAGCATGATGTTTTATCGCATTACCTGTTCGTATTTTGTTTACCGGCGTTCTAGCCTGTGCCTCGTTTGCTGTTTTCATTTTTGATTCATTTATAAAGTATGATTGTAATTACCACTCCTATTAAAGTCCTTAACTGAACGAACGATATATGTCAAATAGATATATTTGGCTGTATAATTACAGAGGGAATTGTTGATATCTTTGGGACAGAGCAACTTGTGTCGCCTTTACAGATGGTGACTGCTGGTAACTGGTAACTTGAGCTCTTTCACGCGCGTCGCTTGGCCGTAATCTCACAAATGAAGGAGTAATATTTTAGTCCATGATCTCCAAGTCTGCGGAGAGCGACCGATTAAGGTTGATGAGGAGTTTCACACAATCAAATTGACTCTTACCTCAGTTTAGCGCAAAATAAAGACACCACAACATCTTTGGATGTATGCGACCGTTATGTTGAAGATTACGTCATCTTCAATCTTGAAGTGTTTGAGGAACATCGTTAACTAATCTTTAATCAGTTTAGCTAATGAGGATGACAGTCGCCATTTCCTGGCTGCGCAGACTAAAGCCGTGGTCATACTGATTATACATCATACAAAAGACAGTCTGCATGCAGTTTCGAACGCTCCAGTCACCGCGAGATCCATGCTTCGAATACCGCATGGCAATGAGTTCAAAGGGAAACTTGGCACGCGGCATTCGAACCACGGACATTGCGGGGACTCGTGTTTGCAGACTGTTGTTTGTATGATGCATAAGCGAGTGTGACCCCGGCTTAATTGTCATTGAAGCGCGGTAGCGTTCACCTTCTGCACTGTCCAGGTTGAATACAGAAGATCCATTATTGAGAGTGCAACATTTGTGGTCACTCACAGGTGCCGTCGCACTCAAGTCTTGTTCGTTACGTGCATCCTTAAGGGCGGACTCTATTTAAGGCTTACCCTACTTCCGCGGGAGGCAGTCAATAAACAGTCCTAGCCAATATATCTGTGATGATTGATGCAATGCGTTTACGTCTCGACAACTGCTGTCGAACTTCACTTCCTTTAGGGAGCCACCCGTGGCGCGATGATGTAATACAGTCGAACGTTTCCGCCTGTGGATAGGGAAACAAGGTCACTCTGGATAAGTATCGAAGTCTTGTTTAAAGATGCCCAATCAACAACGTCTTTGACACGGAAAGTAGGAACATTCTGCCATTTTTCACTTCGAGCATGGCAGCTGGCGGACGCAAGGATTTATATGTCCACACAAGCGTACAGAAGTGAAATGATATACCCGTATTTCAGTCACGTAATAAATAATTTGTTTTCATCACTGAAATTGCAGAAATTTGACTTCACTGTCGGGTTTGGCATAATCACGTGGACTGTTCATGTATAGCCGCCGGTCCAAATGCAAGTTCACAACGTGCTAATATTTTCGCGCTGCTTCTGACCTCACCACAGTCTGAAACAGGTGCCGTTCGGGCATAATTAACATCACACGTATATTTTAAGCAAGGACGACGGTCGAGAAAAGGGAACAACACACAATACGTCTCAAGAATATACGTGTAAACCAGCTCGTCTTCAAGAGATAACGTGGCTGGCTGAGAGGCGAGAACATGCATGGGCTGTCCTGCGTGTCCCCGGCGCGTGTGCGTTCGCGGTGGATGATAGCATGTATACTCCGTCCTTTTTAGCTTCCATTAATCTCCGGCGATTATCCGGGTCCCTGTCGGAACGTGGGCGACCGGAATTACCTAGACCGCTACTCGGTACACCGGAACATGCGTTCGGCTCGTTAACTTACGAGCAGCAAAAAGAAAGACTATCGAAAACAGGTCGCCTGGATAAAAGGCCACCACCGGAGCTGCTCTTCCTTTTTTTCTCTTTTTTTACTATTTTTTTTTCAAGTTGAGCGACGACCATAATCACAAGATCACGGGACTCTCCACGCGGCGCATCGAGACGCTTGGTAGCCTCCTACAATGACACAAAGAATGAATGGATACGGCTGAGCTTTTTTTATATCTGGAGGCAGCTTGCGCCACCTAGGCAAAGGTTTTGATTTCAACAGTTGACTGACCAGAAACAGCCCTTTGTGGCAGGGCCTGGCAGGGCCTCACTACGGCGAAGCCCTCGGCAGGAATGGAAACCGCAGCCAGGGATGCTGGCCTGGCTGGGCCACGGTGCTCCTGGAGAAAATCTGCAGCGGCACCGCCTGCCCTCCCGCCATGCGGGCGACTCGGAAGGCGCCGGGCGTCTAGTCCACATGGTACAGACTACTGCAGAAAAGACAATACGGCTAACCTTGAGCACCTGCTCTGGTCCTTGAAGGAGCTGGAGCCGAAGAGGCGCTCATACAAAGGTCAAGAATAGCCTGCCTGAGGATTGGGACCTCCCTCAGGGCCCACCAGATCTCCAGGCCGACGGCTTCCGCTCGCTTTTGAACTTTGTGCTTCAGTCAGGCATGGAGGTGCACATTTAACTTTCCCTTTGTGTTCACTGTGCGTGCGTGTGTGTGTGTCATATGTCATGAGCGCGCGCATGTGCCTATAAACCCTCTCGGGAAAAAAAGTCTATTGGATATCGGAACGCGTACGGCTGCAGGCAGTTAATTGGGGTATGAGTTAATTTTTATTTGAAACAGATCCAAATACGTAAATCCCCTATTTTTAGTACAGGACGTTGAATGGGCAGCGCCGGAGCGGCTGGACGTGAAAGAAGTAAAGTTTGTTGTATGGATGTTTTGAAGATTGGGATATTGGAGATGTGCTTTTATGATGGCGTCTGATAACTTCGCCGGACACCAAGTAGAAGCTTTTAATGAATTTGAGGATTCAGTTTTTATAGCAGCTTCGTGCGTGAATGATGGGGTTGCGTTAGATTAGAATTAATAGGTACCTCCTCGCCACAAAGCCCGTTAAAGGGCAAGAGCTTGAGAGTCCAGTTTTCTACATGACAGACTTTACGAAGCATTAATTATTATCACATCGAGATTTCTCTTACTATTTTGTAAATTCCAGGTGCGCAGTCACAGAACGTTCACCTGTATGTTCCATCTATAAAATATCACCTATTGCTCATGAATTGTCAACTTATATTCTGCAGTTTCTTTCTCGGTCATCACATGGATACTTTCAACGTAATAATCATCACGAGATCATCCAGATATGAACACGCGTCCTCACGTGTAATCGCTTTAGTCAGTGCTCTCGCACTCCGGAAGCTATAGCGCTTTGGTATCTCAAACAATGCTCCGATATGTTATCAACTTATCAGGTTGGCCAGAACAAAACAATCGAACTGCTCTCAAGTTACTTGACTTCCAGTTAAAAATCATCAAAGTAGGAGTGTGTGTATCTCTTTTTTAAGATCGTTATTAAAGGGATGCTAAACCGAAATTCGGATTTCACAAAATAAGCTTTCAGAAGTGTTCAAAAGGGCGCCATAAACCAGGAAACATCACTCTATATAGCCATATCTCGAGTGGATGGACGTATTTCTGGAAAATAAAGGAGCGAATGAGGGAGAATGTTGACGTCACTGGAAATGAGCGCCAGCAGGACCGGGGACAGGTGAAGAAGTGGACGACAACACGGGGCGTCCACTTCTTCACCTGTCCCCGTTCGCTTTGGCGCTCATTTCCAGTCATGAACCAACAAGCCCAGCTACACATTTTGTTGACGTCATCGTATCGCACAAGAGTTGAGAAGGAGGAGAAATGACATGTTCATTGAAGTTTTTAAAAATATGTATACTTCTTCGTTTCCGTTAAAAATAGTGAAGACAAACAAACATGCACGTAAGCCCTGGGTTACTAAGGAACATTTAAAATCGATGCGCATTAAAACTGCCTTATACCAAGCATTTTTAAAATCGAGGAACTTGGAAAAGCTTTCGGAATTCAAATCATTTAGGAACCGCCTAAATGCAGATTTAAGACGTGCAAAGCGCGTCTACTACATGCATCAGTTTGACTCCGAATGTATGAAACGCCCCGATTTGCTTTGGAAAAGAGTTTCTGCTCTTTCAGGTAAGACGCCCAATTACGAGAAAATAGAAAAGCTGCTTATTAACGGAATAGAAAAGTGTGGCTCTCCTTTATCCAATGAATTTAATAATTTCTTCGTTAAGGTCGGCGCGGGAACTTATTGTAGTGATGCAGCTGAAAATATACCGAGAGTGTGTGATTCTATCTTTTTTCATCCTACCGACGAAAATGAAGTATACTCTACTATAATTAATTTACGAAACAATTTCAGTACCGATGTTGATAACCTCAATATTAAACCCATAAAATATGTTGCTGATCTCATTTTGCCTTATATAACACACATTTACAATCTTGCTTTTTCATCTGGCGTATTTCCAATGAAAATGCAAATTGCTAAAGTCATCGCACTGTTCAAATCGGGAGATAAAAACAATTTGGGGAACTATCGTCCTATATCAATACTCCCTGTTTTTTCGAAGGGATTGGAAAAGATTATACACTCCAGGATTACAAATTTCTCATCAAATCATAATCTTTTAGCCGAATGTCAGTTTGGATTTAGAAAATTTAGGTCAACCGAAACTGCACTTTTGCACCAGAAAGAGATCATACTTGATAGATTAGAGAAAAAGTTGGCAACTATTGGTGTATTTTTAGACTTTAGTAAAGCCTTCGACTGCATTGATCATGGTATTCTTTTAGACAAGTTATTTTCTTACGGCTTTCGAGGTGTTTCGTTTTCCCTGTTAAGGTCTTATTTGCAGTACCGTTGCCAATATGTTTCCATAAACGATCATAAATCATCCATACTTGAAATTTTGTGCGGGGTACCGCAAGGCAGCATTCTAGGACCTCTTTTATTTCTTTTTTATATCAACGACATCATTTCTATAGACTCCGAAGTCGAATTTATTGTTTATGCTGATGATACGGCTATGATCATTTCTGGTGTAAATATTGAAGAAGTTGTTGCTAAAACCAACAATGTTCTCTTCAAATTAAGGGTGTGGTGTGCAAATAATTCTCTCCGTCTAAATACTGATAAAAGTAAGGCTGTGTTTTTCCAACTACACTCAGGCACTCGGCTTAACTTATCCACTCCTCTGTATTATGGTCCAGATGTTATTCATTTTACTGATAAGGTTAAAACTTTGGGTGTGTTTTTTTCCTATAATATGTCTTGGAATGAGCATGTGGGGCACATCTGTAGTAAACTGTCAAGAGTAGTAGGCGTACTAAATAAATATAGATATATTTTACCCACCAGTGTTAAACTTCAACTTTATAGGTCCCTTTTTTATCCCCACTTAACATACGCCCATCTTGTGTGGGGATCTACTGGTCTGACCAATTTTAACACACTCAGAGTTTTACAAAAGAAAGCTATTCGTGCCGTGGCAGATGTCCCATGGACGTCCCCTCTCTACCTCTCTTTGAAAAATATAAAATAACTGACGTATCAGATATTTATCATCAACGTTTAATATTAACATATCAAGCTGCAACTCGTGGTAATCACGAAACTTTCCTGAGATTGGCTGACCTTCGTCCACATATTTCATTATACCAAACTCGTCTCATTCATCCATGGCAAATTCCTCAATCACGAACAAATTTTGGACATCAGAGAATAAAGCATTTACTTCCAGAATTGCTAAATCATATTGCATCAGTGGGATTCGACATCACTTCATTTAATAAAAGAGACATTTATAGCACTATTAAAATGTGTACATAGCCATTTCTGTACTTTTGAAGTGTACCTACCATTGTATAAATTTAGCATAGTGCATATCTTGTAATTTGTTTTATGATTTCTTAAATGTGAAGCTGTTGCTGTCTGCTCTGTAGGGGTGCCGAGGGCTCGTCAAGCTGTGCATACAGCTTTTTTCCTCGGCATCCCCCATCGTTCAAGGTGGAAATAAACAATGTTCAATGTTCAATGTTCAATGTTCAAAAATGGCCTCGGCTCACTTTCCCCTCCTCCGCGCCCCTCGACGAGAGTCAAAGCGAAAGAGGAGGAAATGAGAAACGCGAGGTCATGCGTCTTTTCGGCCTTGCGCGAGCGTGCTCTTCTTTTACAAAAATACGACGATCCGTTGGAGATACCGCTTTATGAGTGACGTTTTGAGATTTGTAGCGTCCCGCCTATCGATGCTGCGCTGTTTTCTGAAATTCGATTTTCGGTTCAGTATCCCTTTAAAGGGATGGTGAACCCGAAATTTAGACACTTAGACAAGACAATGCAGGAGATGTAGGCGGGACGCTAGGATCCCTACAACACTACTCGTAAGGCGATATCTCGAATGGACGGCCGTATTTTGAAGAAAAAGAGGTCGAGATTGAACAAGGTCGACGAGGCACAGCGAGCGTCAAGATACCTAGTTTTCCCCCCTCCTCAGCTCCCTGCCCTCAAGGCAGCGAGGCGGAGAAGACGCGAGGCCGTTCCCTCTCCTGTCGGAGAAACATGACGTCAGCAAACCTGTCCGATGACGCTTAGCGCTTTGTCTGGCAGCTTATAGTCAGCCGTTTGAGATATCGCTGTATCAGTAACTGCTTTTGGTGTTTAGTAGCATCCCGTTGCACGCTTTTGCCGCGTGTTTCGTGGAATCCAGATTTCGGTTCAGCATCCCTTTACCGGGACAGAAAACCCGTTAGGATTACGACTCTGACAAGCCTCGTTTAGTCATTCGAGTGTAATCATGCCTCTGTAAGACAATGACGCCGCAATGTTCCGCTGGAAGACAGTGCTGGGTCAAAGCACCACCGAGAATAATCAAAGCCCTAGCAGCGTCAGCGTTCATAGCTAAGCCTCGTGTCCAGTCGATGCGTGGAGGGACGACCTTTTCAGAAATAACGGTTCGAGAGTATATGAATTTGTTACCCGCTCTCTTTCTTTCTTCTGTCCGAGTAGAGAGGAAAGATGGTTCCTCTGCGTATCAACTTCGGGGCCCAAGATAATCCACGTGGGGTGAGGCAAAGGCGAAGTTTGGCGAGGAGATGTTATTAGTGGCGCCACCTCGCGGGCGCCCTCCTGTGACGGAGCTGGTAGGATGCGAGCAGACGACGCGCTACATGTCAAAGCACGGAGGGGCTATGTCCGTGTCGTTCTGTGTTTTGACCCTTGTCCGCATCACCAGTCTCGGGTTTACAACTATGCTGCTGGCTATGCTAGTTCGCATCTATGCCGATCAAAAACGGTTTATTTATTGAAGAAACATGTATCACGTTTTTAGAGCGCAGCTCTTAGGCGCCCGTCTCCGGCTTGGGCGGCGTCGCCGTCGGCGTAACCGTTGAGTCACGTGACCTCCCACAGGTCACGTGATCCCCCAGGTCACTGACCCCCCTCCCGAGGTCACGTGACCCCCGTGAGGGGAGGAGGAGAAAGGAGGGTATACCCTCCCCTCAGTACCCTTCCCTCCTCCTCCTCAAGAGCTGCGCTCTAATTCGGCGTTACAGGGGGTAGCAAACGGCTTTCATTTTTTTTTTAGTGATCTTTCTAATGAATATTAGCGCCTCAAAGTTGCTTTTTATAGTTAAAAGACTAAAATGTTCAAAAACAAGCCTGGACCTTCACACTACAGCTTGCGCTGCTTGCGTCAGCGCGCTATTCACCTGCCCCTCTGATTCTTGTTTTTCAGATCTGTGGAGGCTCCTGTAGAGAAACGTTTTTGCATTCGCCAGAGCAAATGACGTGCTGCCATTTCAGCTGTGCACGCGCGCACAGTTGTGTTGCAATTTGCAAAGCGCCGCACACTTGTTTTAGCTGTACTGAGCTTGCCGATACCCCGAAGCACTTCTATCCAAGTGTGATTCGATAGTTGCTGACGAGCAAATGCTCGTCAGCAACTGGCGATTAGCTTTCCTCCCGCGTCGAATACCCGGAAAAGAAGTTTCTCACATCGCGAATTCTGCTCGAAAGAGGAGTGTACATTTTCATAAATTCTTAAAATGTCGGACATGGCTTGGCAAATGATTAATTTGTTCTGTCCAATTCTTACTAAGATTTGTTTTTACAAATCTAAAATCACTCGCTGAGAAGCGCACTTGCGCATTGTGCGGATTAGGGTCCGCAAAATTAAGCATACAAACTATAGGAATTCGTAGGAGGTGTATGCCTTATTTTTCGGGACTCTGAAGTGTCAACTACTTACTGGATTTAAAAGACTTCGATTGCGAGGGGGTCTCACATGTTTCACGTCGGCCGAGTGAATAAGCAGGAATTTAATTAAAACGACTCCGAAGCCAGCCACCGCTCCTTCCTGTTAGTTATTTCGAGCCAGATGTTTGTTTATTGGTTTACAAAATTCAAAAAAGAATGAATTTGGAACTAATAAGAGACCAGCACCCACAAACACATCGGAACAAACAGGATACACGGAGTCGTTTTCACTGAAGTGTTTACTACACACGCGAGAGGATCTCGAATTTGGTTTTCTTATTTTTCAATTTGATGATACATCAAGTTGAGAATGAGTGGGGTGGTGTGTCTAATTTTGTTGTTCTGTGGAAAAGTGTACATTGGGCAAACGGGGAGATGTGTTAATGACCGGGCGAGAGAACATACTCTGTCCTTACGCTCTCCTCTCCCCTTCTGGCTACTTAGCGGTCCACTGAGACAGATGTACACCCTCTCCAATGTTTAATGAAATTAAGATTTTAGCCGGACAGCAGAGACTAAGTATGCTCGGGAGATTGACGAAGCTTTTTTACTGCCAGCCATGACGCGGGCATGTGCATAAAGTGTTCCGTCATTTGCCCTGGTTAGTGATGAGATAAATTTTATCCAGAAAGGCGGGCAGATACGTGTAGCCACGTGTCGGCTTGATGGGAAGATGACGTGTAATCGGGTCGATTGCTTGTATGTCAATCTAGTTTCAAGTTTACTTGCTGAATGGCGCGCATAGGCAAAAATTCAGTTGTAAGTCAGCGCCGTGTCTGTGTGTTTCCTTTTACTGGTCAGCTACGTCGTTTTTCGCTGTTTTAACCCATCTCAATACATTCCTTAGTTTTTATTTTGTCGCGAAATCATAATAAAAAATACACCCTATTTGCCGCGGTAGACGCTTGTAGTTGGGTGATGCGCCGGCTGTTCTATTTTCAACATCCAGCTTTTTGTACTGGGATAGAGAACCAGCCCAGCAGCTTCGTACGCCTCAGCGCCAAAAAGTGTTTGTCAGCACGACTACGCGTGCCGCGGTCTCAAGCTTTGGCAAAAGATGTGTCCTGCTTCCAGTGGCGTCACAAGGGGGGAGGGGGGGGGCGGCGGACCGCCCCGGGTTGCAGCGCTCAGGGGGTGTCGCGGCGGGCAACGAGAGCGGGTAATGGGGGGGGGTTCGGTGGAGTGCTACCACCCCGGGTGCCACTGACCCTAGTGACGCCACTGGTCCTTCTACAAATATTATTTCACCAAACAAACACAACGCGTGAAACAGGCTTTGCCGGGCGTTACCCAAACTGCGCATGAAGCGAGCTGACGAGCCGAGGGATCCAAGGTTCTGCGCGATCTATCCCAGTCTGTCCTGCCCGTGACGTCACAAACGATGATGATGGTAGCTAGAAGAAGCGCCCTCTGCAGCTTCGCGCACGCGTACTCAATGGGCAAATAGAATGCTGTAGCTGACCTTTCGGCTGTCGAACAGAATGTGCGTGTTATAGGTGGCAGCACATATTTGGAAAAAGGTGGGAGTTGGCGCCATTCGAGTTTGATGAACTCTCGTGGAAGGGAAGAATGCTGTTAAGATGTTTTTGTTACTCTTGGTGGTATTGGGTGAGTTCGCTCGAAGTAAACGAAATTCTGGCAGTGATTTTACTGACACCGTCTTCGTTGCGTTCAGCCATCAGCATCAAATGCGTATATCACTGACAACCGACCTGTGCTCGGGAACAGGGCCGGCCCTAGGGGTGGGCGACCTGGGCGGCCGCTCAGAGTGGCATCAAAAGGGGGCGCCGCCGCGCCCCCTTTTAATTTTTGTTTAGCTTTTGGTTTGTTGTTGGTTTTATGAAAGCGGTTCTTTTCTCACAAAATTCTCGTGTTGGGCCACTATTCACGTGTTACAAACAACGTGATGTCGTGCCTAGTAGACAGGAACGGCCTACCAAAACCGGTGGGGGGCACCCCGACCCAAGTTTGCTTAGGGCGCTTGAAGATGTATAAGGCCGGGCCTGCTCCAAAGGCATTGTCGTGCTCGACCAGCACCTTACTCGGTGCTGGTCGAGCTTACTCGGTGAAGCGGAAAGCGGACCATGAGTGTCCACGCTTCTAGCACTAAAGTGCAAGGTCCTTCGTTGGCCCGCACGATCTGTTCCGAGGACAGTGTCAGGCGGAGAGTTTGACTGAGGCGGTACGTCTGTCAAATGGCAGCGCTTGGGTGTCCTAAGGCGAGCTCAGCGAAAGGGACACAAAAACCTCGCGTAATAGAGCAAAAGGGCAAATGCTTGCTTGATCTTGTTTATCACTTTTTATGCGTGTAGTGCTAGTAGCTGCAGGTTCGAGACACCTGAACCTGGGACAAGAAAGTACTGTCTGAAGCTTACAACATTGAAACGAATTGGAGGTCCAGAATGTATCATGAAGACCCGAGTCTCCATATGCGTGTGGGCGAAAAAAACGCGAAATGAGCATGGCGACATTCGTGGAATTATGAAATTATCTCTCCGCCAGCTCCAGTCGGCTGAGCTCGTGTGTGCAACGCGCAATCTGCTTAGCGGCGGGGGAGCTATCGCGGCCCACTTGAAACCGTTCTCGAGTGACAAGGAACTTATCATCCACGAGCAATGTCCCCCGGAGACGGCGCACTCTTCGTATCCTGCAAGACTCCGGCATATAAGGGGCGGTGTGTTTCCTTGAAGATACCACTTTCTGTCTCGTGGCATTAGTTTATCACGTTTTTGATTAGACGTGTTTTTTTTTTTCTTCTCTTATTGCACTGGCACAAGGTTTAGCGCGGCACTGATTTGCTTGCATTAATTAGTGAAGTCACGAAGGTATGCGTACGACACCAGTCAGTTTATTTCAAATTGCAAAAAGTGCTGAACATTGTTTGACCTACATTGACCAGTAAAAGTTTGAATAGTTAAGAAAAGCATATAAGTGTTTACGATTTACGATCACGAAAGAGGGACATGGAACACAAACAGACAGCGCAGGCTCTCGACTGTGCTGTCTGTTTGTCTTCCATGTCCCTCTTTCGTTATCGTAAATTAGAAACCAACACGCTCAACCATCTACAGTGTCGATGACTGTGTTATTGTGCATCCAAGTGTATGTTGTAAGCATTATAGCATTCAGTATGGCCAACAAGAAGACAAAGACCCTGGTACATGGCCACAGGGTGTTGTCGGCGGTTACTCGAGGGACTTTTCGGGAGCTCTTCTTATTGAGCTGACTTCTCTCAATGGACATGCGGCGTGTTCCTTTCTTCGAGACAATGGCCATCATTCAGCTCGGTTGATCTCTTCGTCTTTCCAATGCGCCAGTTTTTCTTCTCAAGGCAATGGAAGCTGGGCTATCGGGTAAGTCTTTCGTAGATCAGCGCTTGGTCCTGTCTGTCTTCTACCTTCGTCCTCGTTTAATTCTCCTTTCTTTTCTATCCGTGCACGTATGACAGAAGAAGTGGGTTTATCGATGACTCCTTTTTCGTGCACTTGAGTCACAATGTCAGCTCGGTCACGGGACAACGCCAGCTAGCTGCTAGATATGTGCAGCCCACGAGGAGGCGGCATCGCTTACTGTGGGCCTGCAGGAGTACCCACACATTTTGAATTTAAGCCGCGTCGGGACAATACAACAACCACCACAAGTCTGAACAATAAAAACGGCTCGTGAATGGGGCGAACGACAGCAGATTCAGCGGTAGTGTCATAGTAGGGTTGGTACCCTGGGGCGGCACGTTTGGTACCGCACCAAATATGCAAGAAGAGAAAAAAAAACTGGCGTGGAACGTGGTTTTGGTTTTAGGTCTGGCGCGCAAGAAGGGGCAGCGCCGCCTGCTTTCTGCTGGAGGTTCTATAAAGTATAGTACTTCGACAGTCTCCCTTTATATTTCTATATTGCCACTGTAGACGCGAGCCTCTATTTCGTTTTTCGTTATGATAGAGTGCGTTATCGGAACCGGGAATCGAACTTCGAGGCGCCCGAGCGGCATGGTATACGCGAGTTCGGAGAGAGATTGAAGGCCTTCTGATATGCCACGAGTAGACCGATGCGCGTCGGGTATAGATATGCAAGTGTCTGAGACTTGGCAGTCTTCCTTCGAAGGGCTGTGCACAGCCTACATGATACGGCATAATCTATTGATTCTTTATTTCTGTGTTTCTGACAGCATTAAGACTGCGAGTTGATAGTTGGTGATGACTCATACTGTGGATTGCGTCTTAAGACAAAATGAGAACAAAAAAATAAAATGTTTTGCAGAAAAAAACCTCTTTTCTTTTTTTTTGAAAATACAGTCATATTTTAGTCACACAGTGCTGTTGTGCCATGAAAGAAAACTTGTTTGAAGCGTCGAATTGTATAATTAGCAGTGGTTTTATGCCAGTCGGTCCAGGTGGATGATATTGTGACTATATTGAAAACGTACAAGCGAAACAGACGGGACGGAAGCAAAGAGACAAACAATCGCTGAACTTACAACTGAAGTTTTAATCGTCAAGGCGCAGCCTATATGCTAGACCAAACAAAGGAAGCAAAACATAGCCAACGACTCTTCCATTGAAACCCGCACTATCATCGCACTAGCTGTCGTCGTGAAAGAAAATCTGATTTTTTGTAAGCAGTGATAGAGTGCAGGCGAGATGGTAACGAATCGACATCTTGTAAACCCTGAGATGGGGAACAATACATTTTTTTATTGTTTATTATCTCAGGGTTTACAAGATGCTAATTCTTTAGCCGACAGAAGAACCGACGGGGCGTAGACACACTCTTCCACCAAGCGCGCTATCGTCTCTGCCTCCATAATCTTTCTGGTCAGGGCAGTAACACTTCTTACAATGACAGTGCATATTTTTTTAAATTCCGCGTCACACCCACAGTCACGACAATGAATGCCTAGGTGTCCTGATACTACCCTGCCTACTGCTTACATTGTAACAATGTTCTCTTAACCTATCGTGCTTAAGAAAAGGAGGGGAGAGCGACGTTTCGACCTGAAGACCCTTAGATCGAAACGTTGCTCTCCCCGCCTTTCTCTTTGGGACGACTTTTTCGCAAAATCCTCACTAAGGCATCAGACTACCAGTCACACTTTACTTTTCATATATTTTCCGTCTACAGAAGAAAACCGCGACGTGAAATCTAGACTCGATAAGCCCTCACGACGTGTAAATGTTCGCTCGTTCGTTTGTTACTGGCTGCCAATGACCGTGAACCTACATGTCGTGCGCGTGATTTCGTAGATTACCGGTACCATCAGCTGACATGTCTTCCAGAGAGTCGGTTCGGCAATCTGCCGTGCCACTGCAGTCTAGTCACTAAAGCCGTTGTAGGTAAAGTAGAGAGTTCAAAACCTTCATATTCAGAATTGGGCTATTATGGAAAACGTGGGTTTGTAACCAAACCATCTACACTATAGACTGTATGATGCACAGTCAAGCTGTATTTCTAGCGCAGTGCGGCGTAATAAATTATGTTTCTTATTAATTTTTGTTTGTTTTTAGGTGTAATTACCAAACTATTGCGGGTACAATCACAAGCCAAGTAGGAGACCTGAAATATGTAAAAAATTAAAGAAATAGCAAAAAAAAACATAAAAACGTGAGTGCGTGTTATTGCCGGATATCGCTGTTGTTAAAGATGGGAAAAATGCACGTATGCAATTTTGGGTGTAAATCCGGGTTTGTTTAAACGTTCATTTCAAAACAAAACAAAGGAAAACAAAACGCTTCCTCGCATTTTAGGAATGCGACACTTACAGGGCGGCACGCACTCCATCGTAAACACGGGAAGATCCAGCGTTTCTCGTACCTCCAACAAAAAATAAAACAAAGAAACAGTGATAAAAACAAAAACAAACAAAAAGAAAAACCTCGTACGATGTTGATTACGGAACCTCTGAAGTATGTGCGTGCCGTTGAGAAATTCCGCCAAATCGTCGCCGCCGCCACCCGATACGGGAGGGGGAAGTGCGACCGGCTCCCGCCGATGGCGGCAAGGCGTCGCGTGTCGTTGCCGCGGCTTCCCCGAGGCGGCGCCACTTCACGCGCCTCCGGCAAAAGACGCAAGCACGCGCCTCTGATTCATCGACTTGTTGTTTGCACTGTCGGCGGTCGGTCAGCGATCGTACGACAGAACAAAGGCGACAGACAATCGATCCGATTAGAACAATCGTGAGCGGCGCTAAAACTAAAGCCCCTTAATGTTAAAAAAGAAAAAAAAAGAAAAAAAGAAAAAAGGGGTGTGGGTATGTTTTTACAGCCTGAACTTAGTCTGTCTCACCGCGGGCGACTGTCTCTCAGCTGTAGATGAGAAATTTAGCCAATGCGGTAGAACGCCTAGCCTTGGGTTTTTAACGTGCATCACGCAGTAGTGATACGCGACCGCACACCAGAACGATGCTCACGGGTACATATCACATGAGCGAATGACGATAAAGCACCTACCCTCCTTTCCCGAGACACCTCTCTACCCATACCTTTAGGTTTTATTATTCCCTAATCTCCCATCCTAGATTGTTAGGGGGAGAAACAAAAACGAACAGATTAAGCTGTTGGCCAGTGTTGTAGGCGTTACTGAAAAAAAAGTAACGAAATACGTTACTCGTTACTGGCAAATAAAAGTAACGCGTTACCGATCTACGTTACCTTAAAATAAAAGGAACGCGTTACCGTTACCGGTAAAAAGTAACGCACCTTACTTTTTCGTCACTTTTTTAAATGGTGAATCAGCACGTTTTACTCTTCTGACGTTACAGGTACATGCATAAGCGCCATATTTCAAGTAACGTACATTATGTCCATCCAGAAAGTGAACATAATTACCTTTACCTTATCTACGGTTCCACCTAAATACTCACGAGTAAAAACGCAAAGAAAAACGTTTAAAAAAGCAAACACGACGTGTGCTGACAACGCGAAACAATTTAAAGTATATTTTTTTAAGTCTTGGGAAGAATATGTAACGAGCAACGTAACAACAGGTTACACGTTACTCGAATTAAGTAACGTAAGTACGTTTCCCGTTAACTGAGGCAAGATAGATTTTTAGGCCTCTTGGGACGGCTTACTACCGCCTTTGCTGCTGCGGAGCCGGCCGTATAAGCTGTCACGAAAGGCTTAAAAACCGGTTTTTAGCCTCTACGGCCCTAAGAAGTCGCGTAAGCGTGTGTGAACTGACCTTCAAGTGTGCAAGTGTGAACGAGCCTTAAAAGTCGCAACTGAAATTCAGCCCGAAGGACACTGGAACTAAGGTGCCTTCAAAAGCGAACATGAAGGCATTCTACACCTGAACAAGGTGCAAGACTTTTCACGCTTCGCCTCGCACCCACTGTGGTCCCTCCTAATTGTGCAGCAAAATGTTCGGTATTTTTTTTTTAACATAGATAAAAGGAATTGGGAACTTGTGCTCTTCCAATATTAGGAAAATGCTCATGGTCAATCATTTTGGATTTATTGGTATCCCGGTCCCGCCCCTGAAATGTAAGAATGAGTAGGGTGACTAGACGTTTAGTTTTTGGCCAAGACTGTCCCGTTTTAGAGGTCCCTTTCTATCGTCCCGTCATTTTGTCCGAATGACAGTCAAATGTCCCGTTTTCCTGGAAACTTTCTTGCGAACTCAGTACCAGGCGAGTGGAAGAATTTTTTTATTTTATTTGTGACAGTGTATTAGAATAAACATAGTTCGCGGCTTTCCAAAATGACATGCCTGGCAGCGAGTACATGCGTTTCGATTCAGCTCGCCTTAGTGTTCTTTGGTATTATACCAGTGCTACCTACCCGCGCTCGCTCGCTAGCTTGATAATATCTGAGAGCGTGATATCAGTTCCGGATAAAGATTTGTTTGTGTGATTTGGCTTTCAGATAGCAGTGGGGCGCCGCATTTTTCGCGTTAGAGTCCGTCGGTCGTTTTAGCTTACCTTGAACTTGAAGTTGAACTTGTTCATTTCAGCACTATTGTGCTGAGCGCACCAGACGCAAAGCTTCCACAAGGTAGCTTGACTGAGTCCCGTGCCCCGGCATTTACAGGGCATGGTAATAATAATAAAAACACCTATATAATATAATTTGTCTGAACAAAACGACCGTTACATCTTTTTTTTTTTTGAGCTATGACTGTCAATGCGGTCTATATGTAAACTGTGTTAAGTAATCTAGGCAGGTTATGAGTAATTGACTGCAGTGCGTAATTGGTACCAGGTTAAGGCACATTCCAGAACTCTCTGCGTCGGACATGGATGAAAGATTCACGTTTTAGTCAGGCGGGATAAATTAGACAAAAAGAAATAGACTCATCAGTTGAAAATAAATAAGAACCTAGCAAACGGTAACCGTATACACTAGCCATTCTCATGACGTTGAATTTCGAAAATAATGGTTCAGTATGATTGTCGTAAGGCACGTTTGCAATAAAACGCGGCATTGTCTTTTGGAGGACCGTAAGTTTGTTAACATTACATTTAGTCGTTGATACCCCAAGCCAAATGGCAACAGTTAATTTGTGAGCTAAACAGAGCGTGAAAAATTTGCATTTCAATATTTACAGGCAACAAAGAGCGACAGTGACATATTACTCCGACAACTTTTGACAGTTTCTAAACTATGTATTCTATGTGATTATATATTCTGAAGAAAAAAATGACACCTAGTGATTTGTGTTGTTTGGATATATTCAGTCTGGTTGGGGTATCAATCTTGGTACGATCATAATTACTAGTAACGTGCTTATTTACGGGTCTAAAACAATTGCTTTAGATTTTACAGTTTATTTTAAGACCATTCTTTGTTGACCACGAAAGAAACTTTTCTAATACTAAGTTTTCCTTGGTTATGAGTTCGTTCATATTCGACGCAGACAGAAATATACTCGTCAGGTTTTGCGTTATTATTTTCAAGACAGGATTGGTTGTAAACTGGAAAATTTAGTATGACTACAGCGACCAGTACTATAAACCTCTCAAAGGATACCATAACAATACACCATATGCGGTGACTGCCTTTCTCCCCTCCTCGTTTTTTTTTGTTTTTCTTTTTGCATTGCGCAATATTGTGTTATAGGCTCGGGATGAAAAAAAAGATTGCGAAATTTGGTTTACGTTTATTTGTAAAGTTAACCAATTGAAAACGAAGCAAAGCGAGAACAAAAACAAAAAGAGAAAGCGAGAACTCATAGTACCCTACTTGATATGCGGGGTACGTGAAGTACAGTGTTCTTATATCGTAAGTGTGAAAACACAGCGTACACAGCACCACCGACGGGCGGTTGCTTCACTGCAACATGGCGCTGTTGCGATGGGAAGCCCACCTTGCTTGCGACGAGCAATACCTCGATTTTCGGTGTCACTCCTCCGCGTTTCGTTTCATCCGGATAATTCAACTTCTCGATATTTCGCGGAAACGCGTGTGGGATTCCGCACAGTTATGGACATCATCGTATTTGCGAAAACGATGTAATGTATGTGGCCGACGTGGGGCGCAAGTTTTCTCCCAAGAAATAAAATATCTCTACCTTCCTTGCCATGTGACTGGTAATGCTTACAGATTAACGAGCATTTGTTTGTTTTCTAACTGGTTGGAAACTCATGCAGATGCTAGAAAAGAATATGCGGCTCGCTGTATTTTGGAGCTTCAACGCTGTTTGATGGAAATAAGACAGAACGAATTTGTTTCAGCCGATTTTGTTTGCAGTAAAGCTTAACATCGGGAACATAAATGTTGCCCTTTTATTTTGGTGAATCAGAAGGAAACGTGAAGCATCTGGATGGTAATAGTTTAGCAACCGTGTCCGATTGTACAGTATTTCTCGTGCGTAAGCAGTTTTCTTTGTAAACTGTCCGATCATCTTACGCAACTCACAGATAGGAAAAGTACTTCCTGGAGTTAGGTATCAACGAAGAAAGCAACGCGACTGGCGATACCACCGTCGCTGAAGGTAAAACTACTGGGGATGTCGTAAAAGATGAACACTTATGTGAAGCGAGCGTTCATATGAATTTGGATGACCCATGAAGAATGTCGTAGAGCGGCCCACATGCTGCTTGCCCCTTCGCACACTGTTTCGCGGTTCTATTTTCCCAGTACTCCATCGAGCCATGCCTTTAGCTTAACAAACTGTCTCAAACACAGTTTTTACGGAGGATCGGTGGCCGAGTGAGTTAGCGATCATCAGCTCGGAGCACGTGTAGCGAAAGCTCGCGCTGCAGAATCCAGGGATCCTGGGTTCAATCCCCACTTCTGCCCGTTTCGATCTGGATGAGCATCGTACCGGCGTGCGGTCGTGTATCACTGCTGCATGGTGCACGTTAAAGACAGCAGGCTAGCGGTTGTACTGCACTGGCTAAATTTCTTGTCTAGAGCTGAGACACTATAGACGCCTATTAAGGTGGCTGAGTAACTTCTGGCTATATAAACATACATACAGCACAATTATTATTATCGTTTTTTTTAAAGCTAAATAAGACATGTTGTGCCGCATCGTCAAGTACCTTGCTGTAGCGCCTATTCCGGTGGTGGATTGAAGAGTGCATTGGCTTTGCACCTTTACAGACAGTTCATACAGGCGTCATTATACGACATAGACGAGCCGCATTGCGTGTGTGGCGTCACTGTTCTTCGTTGAACTATCCGTTCGGCGTTTCTGCTAGCATGCCGGCGTTCTAGGTGTTCCGTTTCAACCTGAACAGACCTCCCGAGATGTGAAAATACTAATTCAAACCATGCGACCCGCGAGCTACGAGGAGTGGACTCTGCCCCAGTACGTGATGCCAGGAATGTTTGCATCTTCTGTAACAGCAGATCTACAACTTTTTCAAGGCGGGCGGAGCTCGGGCTGGGGGTTCTGGTTCAACACATGCTGCGGAACCTTAACTCGCAACTGCTGATGCTGTAAGGCAAGAACAGCATTAACGAGGCACAATATAGAAGCTTCTCACCTTATCCATATTCTGTGGATCAGGTAGGCTAAAAGAACAAGCGCACAAAGGCTAACATCTCAGTTAGCGCTGGTTTTAATATTTTTTTCCCCTTTAGGATTCCCGAAGAATCAAAAGTTGGTCAGGCAGCGCGCCGCTGCGAAGAACCTAAAGTAGAGCCACGTATAGCCAGCAGCCCCCTCCCGCTTTGTACAGCTATAGGCATCGTGCCAGGCCAACGCCAAAGCGTCACGACCATTTCTCTGCCGAGTCTGCATCGATTCTCGACGACACAACAAAGGGACTCCTCTGGCAGCGGCGGGCAGACGGACCCCGATTCGCTTTTCTGTCGCTCCTTCTTTTCACGCTGTCCCGCGCGCGCCGCATTCCTCAATAGCTTTCATTCCTGAAAGCTCTGGCTCCATCCAAGACGATCGCTGCTCACACGGGCACGCCACGACGGAGAGACTACGCCAAACAAAAACAACCCCCCCCCCCCCAACCACTAAAAAAAAAAAAATTAAAACATCCAAAAATGGCGCACAGACGGATGAGTCGTCCCACCTCCACCACCGCTATACGCTCCTATTTTCTTTCTCCTTGCCCGGCTCCGAGAGTGCAGCCAGCCAGGCATGCGGGCAGAGCAGCGCAGCCCATTGTCGTATCACACTGACCTACTGGTTCATCTCTCTGGGCTCCCCGTTCGCAGGCGCACGCGAGGGAATGTATTATAAACCCAGCCGTTTTCGCGCGCGCGCGCCCGTCGGCAGTCAGGTCAACGATGACGTCAGCGTTGCGTCACACCTGAGTTTCTAAAGGCGGCAATAAGTAGGAGCCGCCGGCCGGCTGACCCAGATCGAGCCAGGTTTGCCGAGTCTGTGGGACGCTGCTGCTGGAGGAAGCGGCGGAAACGCGCGCGCCGGCCGGCATCGGAGGAGCGGGGTCTTGCAGACGCGGTCTCCAAGAGCAAGGACGTGTACCGGAGGAACGCGCTTGTTTTATGGTTCGCACGGCCGCCATCGGCCACGATGCCGCTCGCAGATAAAGAAAACCGACTCACTCCTGAACCGGAACAGGGTTCCGCAAGATGCCGCCAGATTCAGCAGCGTCTGGTTATCTTATTCGACTTTTTTGTCCGTGTTTTTTGCTGGCTTTCGCTCGATAGATGTTCGGAAATCTACGATTGGCAAACAGAGCGGTACCTATATATGGCTGTCTCGCAGATTGGCCGCGGGCGCTGCGACAGCCGCTGTAGCAAGGAAGGAAGTCGGTGTGGCATTGCTGCGTTGGTGTTCCGCTTCCTGTTCCTGGTGCTTTGGCCGGTTTTGGGACGGAGGTCACGACCTTCAACTTGGGTTGTAAATTGAACTATGAATAGTGAAAATGATGATTTGTTTTATTTTATACGCATTCCGGCCTTGAGACTGGTTAAAGTGCTGTGTTTGTCTTTCGTGTGACATCATCTGTAGTTCACGGCCCTTAAGGATGCTATAAAATTCAACAAAAAAAAAAATGACGATTTTGTTTTTTGAATAAAATGAAATAAATCAAATTTATTCGATTTAAATCAGATTTACTTGACATAAATCAGTTTTGATCTAAATCAGATTAACTTGATTTAAATCACTGTGGCTATAAATATAGTGCCGCTTAATCACTATAGATGTAATATGGAACATGACAGATTGATCGATAAATCCGTCCGATCGCTGAAAAACAATACGGAAGAAAGAATTACTGCAAATTTAAAGTATAATTTAATTAACAACTTTCTATTGAGTAAACCCTGCCACTAGAAAGAAGAGAGCTTAATATTTTTTTTTAGTTTCTGAAAAGCTTTATTTGCTCTCTTTTGCGTTCTGATTTTTTTTCTCAATAAAACATATTTTTTTTTTGTGTTCGCATCTTTTTTTTACGCTCTTATTTACTTGCAGTAGGACGTTGCGTAACTAACGAACGAAGTGTCTGGTAGAGAGAAAGCTCCACCTTTCAACCGCTGCCTTCTGCTCGTGTTGGCCTGATATAAAGCTTTCTTGCCTGATAATTCTTCGCATTAAATAGAAACCAAATGCACACAGAAAGCAATCAGATGCTAAAAAAAAACAATAAATAAAATATTTTGGAAATTGTTTTTTAAAGTTTTGATTAATATTATTATAGTAAAACAGTTCTGATTTCCATAACCATCTAATTCATGATATAAATTCCGATTTCAATCACCTTTGTTTTTAATCTGCACGCTTGATATTATAGAGTTTTAAAATAGGGGAGGGGTGGAAAAGAGGGGGGGGGGGGCGCTTGGGCTTCCTTCCCATCATAGCCGTGTATGCAGAGAGTTTGGTCAATGGGAGGAGAGGGCAGAACCAGGGCGTGCACGAGACGCAGATAGAGGGCTTCGCATGCTCTCTTGTCCAACCAGAAGCCGAAAAGAATCCCCTAGCGGTGGTAACGAGAAACAGATTAGGATCATGCAAAAAGATGTAAGAATCAAATGTGCCGCTCGAACTCTGGCGAACGGATTACGTCAAACGTTCTGCTAGATTTTTATTCTTCAGGACCGTGATCGAAAGATTACAGGCACCATATTTTCAGTCACCGAGAGTTACTCCAACGCGCCTATTAATTTTATTTCTCGCGACCACCGCCAGGGTATTATTCCCGGCTTCTGGCTGGCCACATTCGAATTTGCGAAGACGCCCTGGAACACGCCCAGCAGCTCGCTTTCGACCAATGGCGCCTCCTCATTTGCCTACTATACTTTCCAATGCATGGCCAAACTCTCTCATATACGGCTCTGTCCTACAACGCTGTCAAAGCTGCTGGCGCGAGCGTGGGGCTTGATTTAGTTGATCATTTGCACGTGTTCTCGCGCAAACGAAACCACAGACGAAGCCACGTGCTCGCGACAGTACATAGCTTTGACAGCGTTGTACATTAAGTATGGGGTACCCACAGCGTTGAGGCCCCCTATCCTAAAACTCTCTGTTGGCCTCAGTTGATAGAATTCACCGAGGTGAAATGTATGCGGCCGTATGCAGAAACAACGGCGTGCATTGAATACCCTTTCCTCCGTTCCACATTTCGACTGCCAGGCCGCGCCCGTTTTCGTTGCGCGCTTGGATGGGCGCTAGCTCCCTGCTTCTCTGCCTTACGTCCTTTCCGCTAAATAGTGTTGCCCCTCTGAAGTTTCAAATACTCAATTCGAATGTTACTTTCTAAAAAAAAAAAAAGAAGAAAGCACGCAGAAAAAAAAAAAAGAAAAAAGTTGCGAGGTTGATGAAATTAAAAACAACAAAAACTTCTGAAAACAAAAATCACTCCTTTTTTAAGCGAGGTATTCTTCTCGAAAATGAGAATAAAATACCAGATAGAGGGAGCGAGAAAGCGATATACATATATATATAAGTGCAGCTTCACAAATGACAGTACTCGCCTTCTGCTTGTATTGGAGAACTATAATAGAACTTTAAAGAGATCAGACTGAGAAGCCAGTGCTTTGAGAGAGCCGAACAGTCAGTCTATCTGTGCAAAATCTGTGCCACAGCCATTCTTGCAGCCCCATTGCCGGGCGGATGGCATCGTGGCTTCAGATTGTCTTTCGGAGGAGTGGTTCAATGGTTCCATTAAAGCGTCGAACACCGATAGACCCTTTTCGGAAGCCCCGTCAAGCAACGTTGGCGGACGCCATTTATTGGCGGCCACAAAGCGTGTTATTGGACCCGAGTATTCGCCGAACGCTGACGTCACACTCGTGTCCCATATATGCTCCGAGTACGTTCCCAAGCAATGGCGGACTCGGATAACTTGCGCCGCAGGCACTAGATGGCGCGCACTCCTAAAAATTTATATAATATATATTGTAAAAGCTTGGTCTGCTGGGCAAGTTGGTAATGGACATTCATATTAAAAATAGCGCAAAAAGACGGGACAATGAGACGAAGAAGCACACAGGACTAGCGCTTGTCCTGTGTGCTTCTTCGTCTTTTTGTCCCGTCATTTTGCGCTATTTTTAATATAAATATATATTATAGTCCGCTGAAAAAGAATATATATATATAATGTGGAATTTGAGAAATCTCCAATCCCTCCAATTAACAAAATTGTCATATTGTGGCCACCTGGTGCCACCCAAGCTCAGACAAGTTTACTGACAAGGCACATTCGACACGTCAACGAGCAGTGTTTGTCATATGCGCACGGTTATATGCAACGAGGGCCTGTGAAATGTTTAATGCCAATGTAATGAGAGGCTGAGCCAAGTAAGATGAGCATAGGTACCTCCTCGCGAGACTAACATTGTAAAATGTTATTTACTGTGATACAATATACCGGGTGTTCATTTTACATTCGAACAGATTTATTTTAAAAAATCCGCAAAAGAAGTATTGATACGGTTTGTGCAGGTGAGTTATACGGTCAAGGGTACATTATGTGGGTAGCTAATCGTTGCGATAAGTCGGCTAATTAATTAAAATTCGTTAATTAACCTTTTAATTAGTGGAAATAAACATATGGTTCCCATTGGAAACGTAGAGAGCGTCATCGAAAACCACAAATCAACACTTTTAGAACGACTGAAGCTCGTGGGAAACTCAGGAGCGCCAGAGTTACCACTCGTGAAGCAGGCGCAAAGCTACGGTTGCGGAACGCGATAATGATCTAATCATCCGCGTTCCGCCACTGCTGGCTTTGCGCCTGCTTCACGAGTGGTAACTTTGGCGCGCCCCGAGTTTCCCACGAGCTTCAAGTCGTTCTAAAAAGTGTTGATTTAGTGGTTTTCGATGACGCTCTCTACGTTTCCAATGGGAACCATATGTTTATTTCCACTAATTAAAAGTGTTAATTAACGAATTTTAATTAATTAGCCGACTTATCGCAACGATTAGCCACCCACATAATGTACCCCTGGCCGTATAACTCACCTGCACAAACCGTCATCAGTGCATCTTTTACTGACCTTTAAAATAAATCTGTTCGAATTAAAAATGAACACCCGGTATATTATTTACATTGAGCAAATATATTCGAAGAATACTGAGCCCTGCACGCACGAATACCCACTATATAAGTTACCGATTTCACGATAACGCAGGTTTTCGAGAAATTCTACGCATAAAGGCAAAGGGGCAAACAAGCAAGTACAGGGTGTCACAAAAGAAAATTTACACGGTCTTTTTTACCGCAAAAATAAACTAGACATCGCCGAACGCTCATTCTCCGCCCAAAGGTAGCGCTAGAGGTCACAACCAGATGCCAAAGTTTGAGCCTAATCCGATAACTTAATCAAAAGTTATAAGTGATTTTCTGAAAATATCAATGGGAAAATGGAGCCTATTTTTGCCCGTTTTCGGTTTCTGGTGCCATAGAGCCCCATGTGTTCGAAAACTCCGTCGGCCACCATTTTTTCATTGAAATTTCCAGAAAATCACTTATAACTTTTGATTAAGTTATCGGATCGGGCTGAAACTTTGGCATCTGGTTGTGACCTCTAGCGCTACCTTTGGGCGGAGAATGAGCATTCGGCGATGCCTAGTTTATTTTTACGGTAAAAAAGACCGTGTAAATTTTCTTTTGTGACACCCTATATAAAACACTATTTTAAAAATTTGTGAAGAACACATCTTTTGTAAACTTATTCCATTCGTCAATAGTCATAAAAGAAAACACGAAAACATTAGTGTAAAATGAGTAAAGGCAGATTTTGTTCGGGCGGCCTTTGTGACTAATAATAAGTCTTGATATAAGCAAACAAAAAACGGGGTGTCGTTCTGCCTTTAAAACAAAATATTTGTTTGTTTGTTAATGAATCGAAAAGGGATATATATACGGCCAACCAAATGTTTGTCCCCGAGTGACAAACATTTGCAAGGTTATGACGTATCACAAACCATTTCTCAGTTGACTCCACGTCTTCCTCCGGTATGTTTTCTTGTTAACTTAAATAATATGTTATATTATATTTACACACATATGATACGATTTTTTTTTTCAACATGTGCTATTTATGATATTTTTGACTGCGAACGGCACGCATCATAGCAAGATATCCCACCTCGGTCAGTGGCTGAACAATTAACACTTTATAAAACTACGTGAACAAATTTACAGCGCTGTTTTTTTTATAAATTTTAGTTACCAAGCTTCTGAGTGTTGAACAAGCCTTTTTTGGTATTCAAGGCGATTTTCTTTTATCGCCGTAACAAAAGAGGAGGACATTGGAGGGGAATAAAAATATAAATATATTGAGATGATTATATTGAAACAAAGTACGTGTTCCTTTCTCTGTATATTTATTTAGACCTCGCTTGTTGGCATGTCCTTTCTTTTTGTATATTTCAACATTGTACGTCAACTTCTGCTATGGCTCCCAGTGGAGAACCGCAGTTTCTAAATGAATAAAACAAATTACACGAGTACACTCAAGACTGCTCACGTGTAGGGAGGCGAAAGCCAGTCAAGGACAGCGTCTACGACGACGTTAAGAACGATGCCTAGAGGAAGACATCTAGGACGACGTCGAGAACAACGTCTAGAGGAGGACACTTAAGAAAACTGTGGCGTATTTGCCGTAGATGTAGACGCGGCCGCCTCACAGTCCATTGCACAAAGCACACAGCGAGCACGGGTGAAGTCCGAAGCGCACCTTTTTCACACGGCGCTCCGGCGGTGACACCACGCTGATGACGTATGATGACATCACGCTGATGACGCTTGATGACCTATTTTTATGGCCATCTCTCGGGAACAACGCCGACGACGCCGACGACGCTTGTTTTTCACGTACTGTGACAAGTGCGGCCGTCCTAGAGGTCTAGGACGACTTCTAAGACGACAGCTAGGACAACGCCAAGGACAGTATCGTCCTTGATTATACGTTTGAGCGGCGCGTGCCACGCAATCGCATTT
Source organism: Ixodes ricinus (assembly GCA_037355805.1). NCBI lineage: Eukaryota > Metazoa > Arthropoda > Arachnida > Ixodida > Ixodidae > Ixodes > Ixodes ricinus. The sequence continues at coordinate 184,946 of JAZHYW010028717.1, read as the reverse complement.
TTGAGGACATTTACTCTGAATTTTCGGTCAATGGGGCAAATAAGGCTTTCGTGTTAATAAATAAAGGCAGCGGTTAGTGTTGAAATACGCCAAAAAAGAGCAAGAAAACTCGTGCTCTTCTTCTGTCATGAAAGGGACTTTTCGATATATATTTCACAACAAAATACCAAAGGAGCACAAAGTGAAAAAGGCAACCCTGATGCGGCCAGCTCGGACTAGCAGGTGCCACTGAGCTAGAAGCCTACGTGTTCACTCCCTAACTCATTATTGGAATTTGACTTGTAAGGAACACATTATTGGACTTCCCCATCAACATCACCATTATCTTTCAGAGCGCAGCTCTTAGCGCCGTTTCCGGCTTGAGCGGCGTCGCCGTCGCCGTCGGCATAACCGCGTTGCATTATGGAACGTTTCCCATAATGACGTCACACGTGACGTCACGTGTGACGTCACGAGGGTCACGAGTGACGACACGAAAGACGCTCGTGAAGGTCACGACCTTTACAGTGACCTTCACGAGGCCTTCACGAGTGACCTCTGTCACGTCACGAGTGATGTCACGAAGGTCACTCAGTGAAGGCCTCGACGAAGGTCACAAGTGACGTCACGAGGGAGGAGGGAGGGAAGGCGAGGAGGAAAAAGGAGGGGATATGCTCCTCTTCGTGCCTTCCCTTCTCCTCAAAAGCTGCGCTTTAATCAGGCATTACAGGAGATTGTAAGCGTCTTTAATTTTTTTCTATACGTGAAGAGGTTCTTAAAAATGTTTCTTGAAGAGGTTCTTGAAAAAAATGAGTTAGGGTGAATTTTATAGTATTTCAATCAATCAATTTTATTTCCTCTCCATCTGAGAGGGGAAGGCAGGAAAAAAGCAGCATGTCGCTACTTGACGAAGCCCCCGCCTCCCCTTTACATCCGCAGAAGAAACACAACATATGAGTGAATGAACAATTTAACATATATAAAGACAGGTAATCGAGTGTTTATACAGGACAGTGGTGTCAATTATATACAGTGCAAAGGGTTAAACAAGGTAAACATAATTCAGAGTTGCACACGCTTGCTCCGAGAGTTTAGTAATGAGCACACAACAATGCACATTGACTTTCAAAAATATATACGCAACTGTCTCTATACCTTCAAAACATGACAACACCTATTCAATAGATCACTCAAATAGGCCACGAATTTCCTTTTGCTTGTGTTTGCCACGGAAATTCCCTTTGCTTCAAGGTTGTTTAAAATTCTTGGGAGAGTAAAAGCCAGTCTCTGGTCACCATAATTGGTTCTGGAGCGCGGTGCGGCCCAGTTTCGAGAATGACGAGTGCTGTATGTTGCGTCCCGCGACTCCAAACCTGAGACTGAATTAAAAACGCTAACAGGGTTGTTTAATGATCTTTTATATGACATCAAAAGCTTATAACTATAGTAATTCGTGATTTTTAACGTGTCAAGCTTTTTAAACAAAGATTTCGTGGAGTGATCATACGCTACATTACATATTATTCGTATTGCCCTCTTTTGCATTATAAAAAAGATCTCTGAACGTTCGTTTTCGTAGTGGTACCCCAAACCAGGAAACAGTAATCGAAATATGAGCAGAACAGGGCGTGATATATAAGCAGCATTATCGAGGATGGTAAGATATTACGGTATTTATACAAAACGCCTACAACCTTTGAGAGCTTTATGGTTGTGTCCTGCACTATCTCATCCCACAGCATATGTTCATTAAAAGTTACGCCAAGCACCTTAGCATTTTTTTACAATTTCCACATCTCGTGAGGCAAGAGAGAGCCCTCCCGGTAGGTTGCTGGTGCAGCTTGTATTTTTTGCGCGGAAAATAATTGCCTTAGTTTTGGCAACATTTATTGCTAATGAATTTGCGGTGGTCCAAACGTTTAGACTCTGCAAGAATTGATTTGCTCTTCCTATAATGACGTCAATGCTAGTTCCAGAGAAAAAAAAAGTCGTGAATCTGAATATTACGTTCGTTTTCCCCAAAGATGTAACTAAACTCAAGAAAACACGGAAAAGCCTCCGACCAGTCGTTACGTCATACAAGGGATCTATCGGCCGCCAAGCGCTTGTCATGCTCCTGTGGTCAGCGCGTGCAATCGCAAGCTTGCCAGGTATATTTCCCCGCACTGACACCAGTCGTGACGTCTTTTTCTGACCTTCTTGAAAACAGCAAGAGTGCCTGTGCGTAGCTTTGATAGGCGCCGAAGATGCGCGAGAGCGGAAATTCCAAAAACTCCCTTTATGACGTCACACTCCGGGAAGGAGCGGCTTCGGCAGTGCTTTGAAAAATAATTTTCTGCAGCCTCCATGCACCAAATTGAAAAAAAATAATATCTATATTCGTGATCCTGAAGGCCAATTGAAGATGATTAAGGGGTTTTTACTCCAATACAGAACCGATTCAGCTTCGTTTTAACGAACAAGCCCGCGTTTGCCCGGCACTAAGCGTGGTCACTGCTAGGCTTGTTCGCTTTACTTGCACCTCCTGCACCGACTCAGAAAAGTGTAGGGCAGTGTACTTCCGGTATGTGTATAGAGATACGACCGGAAGTGCGCCTCTCTACACTTTTCTGCACCCGGCGCAGGAGGTGCAGAAAAATCGAACGAGCCTACTGCGCGTGAGCAGAAAGCGGATTCGAGCGAGGTGAAGCGTCTGCGCATGTGCAGTGCCAACAGCAGCGCCACCGCAGAGGCATGACGTCAAAGCCGCGTATATTCCTATGCTTCAGTCCAAGCATCTCGCATATCTGCCATCCTCATTCGGGAATATCTTTTGTTCTTCACATCCCTCCTCTACTCTGCTTTACTCTTGTTTCCCCGGATTTCCTTCTTGTTTCTCCCCCGTGTTTTGTTTCTACTTGAAGACGAACTGCCCCCCCCCTTCCCCTGAGAACATTCCGAACTATTAGAGTTTACTTCGACAAGACCTAAACAGTCTCTTGGGCGTCCACTATGCCGGACGTCCGTGCATACTGGACCCAGTGAGCCCAGTATGCGGACATGCATTTGAGGAAGCTGGAGAGATTTACTTTATTCCGCACGAAGCTATATAAAAAGACAGGCTCAAACATACTAAAAAAATATATAAGAGGAGAAACCATTTCTGAATCAGCATCGCCGTTGTTCTCTTTTCCCCATACATATTGGCTAACTGCCACTCCGATTCTGGAACAACTTCTTCATAATCCCGTTCCTAGGTTGCTCTATCTTGTCGCCCTTACCTTCCTTCATTTCTCACCACCGGTTTTTGTTTTCATCTGAACAGGTATCCAACCATCTATGGGAATATTCCAGACCATTGGGGGGCGACTTTGGCATGTTCTTAGAATGGTCACTTCCATGTTTTGCCCCGACGAATCCAGTACGTGGACAGACATTTGGGAAAACTGGAGATATTTATTTTATACCGCATGTAGCTATACCAAAAATAAGTCCGAAATACAAAAAAAAAAAACATAAAGAAAGTAAAAAAACAAAACAAGAAAAACAGTCTTCTCTTAGAGGGTAAACAAGCGAAACGCTGCGCGTCTCTGGTTCGACCGAACAAAACACGAAAAGCGACTCTGCGGGGTCCTTCTTGGACAGCCAAGTTACGGCCGAGCGTTCCGCCTCGCTCGTTCCCTGACGCCCTCGTCGCCGCATCCCCCACCGCGGCCCGCCACCCCTGACCCCCCAAGACCGAGCTCGGCGAGGCTGTCTCTGACCTACTTTCCTGATGCATACCGTCATAACATCCGACAACAATGAAGAATTAGTGTGGGGGATGAGAGGGGAGGGAGGGGGGGGGGTCTACCTTTATGCCTTGATCTAGAGAATCGTTTAGTGTCGAGTAAGTTGGCTGCATGGGGAGCCTGCGTCTCTTTTACTTGTTGCTGTTTTCGCCGTCTCCTCAAGTCGAGGAGTGTTTCTGGGTCTTCCTTCGTTGGCGGGAGAGAGGAACCGTCACAAAACATACCCTGCAGCGCACATCCACCGCACCATCACCCCAGGAAATAAGTGAAAGAAGATGGAGAGGAAAGAAGAAAAAAAGTTTGGGCGAGAGGTATAACAGCGGGGCTGCGATTCGCGAAACTAGGCGCGTATAACTCGGCGAGGCGAAACGGGGAAGAAAAAGAAGGAAAGCCGCAAGGCCTAGCGATTACCGTTTTCTGGGAAGTTCGGTGAGAGGAATTTACTTTGTCTTCACAAACAGGCGAAATTTCGGACGCACTCCTGTGTTCAGGGTGGTGTTTTCCAATAACGAGGGAATCAGGTGGCCTTTAGGTATTTCCAGTAAAGAATTTGAATCATACACGCCATCTCATAATTATTATCGCGCTTTACTTATCCTGCAGGACCCCTCAAATTGCTGAAACCACGAATAATTACTTTTATTCGTTTCGTGTCTGAACTTGGAGTACGACTATCCAAATTCAGACATGTCTTCGCAGGCATTCGACGCCGCACTATTAATGAACTATAGTCGTTTGCAATACAAGAACCCACGGGAAAAGCTCCGTCCACGAGAACCGCATTGATCTGTTCAATACTCGATCCTTTTTCGACACACTGGACATTATGCGAAGCTTCGCTTTTGCGCGAGTCCATCCTAGAAACAAGGCGCTCGTGGATATACACCTTCCTCTAAACGACACCAGAAAAGTGACATTGCATTACGTCATTTCTTTCCGGAAATTAAGATGCGGAGCACATCTTGCACTTCTTACGCCGCAACGAACAACAGGACTCTCCGCGTCTTGGAAGAAATTCGAGCTGACACATCTCATGTACTATATCCGTGATGGACAGATACATCGGGAAGGCAGAGGAAAGAAAAAGAGATACGAAAGAACGACTTGAGAGAGCAAAAGAGAGAAAGAAGAGGGGGGGGGGAACGAGGGCACGCACCTATACAAAACGCAAGTTCCTGCCGCCATCATCTGGGCCAGAGAAGGTCAAGGCCGCCTCTGCTCTGCTCTGGCAGGCCATTCCTCTTGGTCGCCGGCCGCACACGTCCGGCGATGACCTTGCCTGGCGTGGCGCCCGCCAGGACTCAGCACTTACTGGCATCCGTCCTATGGTCGTTCAGTCGTTCGGCGACGTCCTCTGGCGTCCCCGCCCGCCCGCCCGCGCTGTGGCCCTCCCCGCTGATTGGACCACTGGTGCTAATTAGAAGAGCGGTCCTGGAGACATCCCAAGTGCGCTGGGCCAGTTCGGTTTTTGAGCTGTCCGCCGCCGTTAATGCATCTTCCCCAAGGTCGTGCGCTCTTGCGTACGCGGAAAAGCGGCCCCGGGGCGACGAGGAAAATATGCGCGGAGGACCGGGGGGGAGATGGATCTCATAACGGTGCGGGGTGGCTCGACTAATAACGGAGAGTTCGACGTTTCCGGCTTGCTTGCTTTCCTTCTGTGTTTCTATCGTTCTTGTGTTTGTGTGTGAGTGTTTTGTTTCTTGCTGCTATGGGATGCGCATCCCTTCTCAAAGACGTTTGTTCGTATGCAACAAAAGAAATTGCAAACAAGCAAACTTTTTTTTTCAGCGAAGCTGTTTATGGTTAGAGTTCCGTGGATTTTTCGTGTGCGTCAACAAAAACTGAGGTCCCGAATTTAATGAAAAATCGCATCAGTCTACGCAAAAGCTTATACGTCTCATCATTTGGATATGCATTTTCGGCAGATTAATTATCAATAGGCACCGTTTCCAAGATCAGTAGACTCTCATGTAGATAATAAAGGCTTCTCAAAGATTTGCCGCTGCGCGACCCGCGTCGGCCATGTCCACGCTCGCACCGCCTTTTCTTCGTCGGCGTTCCCAGCCCCCCCCCCCCCCGGCTTGCGTGCCTAGTTTCCTTTCCTTCCGATCTCCTGGGGTAGTGGTCCCATCGCGCGTGTCTAGTTTTCTCCGGCTCCTCGGGGCGGGTCTATGTCGTGTGCTCAACAGCTTCGCTGGACATCCACCATCACAAAATGGAATGGCTCATGATTCTTTTTTTTAACTTTGAAATAATAATATATGTTCATCGCGAGAGTGATGCCCCATAATCATTTTGGCCGAAAGACTACTATATTTCGCTTTACCTTATGTGCAATAGTAATTAAGGCTGAGGAAGCGAACAAAACTATAAAAAAAATATAACGAACCTGTTTCTGTGGTGCTTCGTTGCATACTATACGGCGAAACGCGAAAGCATTGCTTGCCTTCCATGGAAGATATATATTGCGCCGATTTAATTGCGACAGCCCCTGCGGATGGTAACTAAGCATCAAACGGTCCGTACATCTTCATTGCAAAATGCATGTCACATTCAGCACGTCGCCGCTTCTGTTCAGCTTTCTCCTTTTCAATCCTCTCCGTCCTCTCGCAAGACATTGTGAAGATTGCAGCATGCATCCAGTGAGCGCCTTTCCCGCGGTCTTGCATTCAAGCAGTATGCAGGAGGAGAACGGCGCATCAATATATTTTCACGAGTCTCCGCCTTAGCACAGGGATTGAGCATCGGGCTCATAAGTTTTGGGGTCTGCGGGCGCCTCCGCATGGCAGCGGGAGTCGGGAACAATGCCAGTGCCGCAGCCGAGGCGGAACAGGCACTTCGTCGACCAAACGAAAATGAAGGAAGTGGTAAGATCCGACCTTGTGCTTTATACTGGGCTTCCTCTGGAAGTTCTCGACATGATCAAGTCCCCAAAATGGATGGGGCTAAAGACCAAATCACAGAGTGCGATTTTCGATTTCGCAGAGCGGTTTACCGCAATGTCTATCGGATGTTTTTTCCATGCGAGTGACGTTGCAATTTACGAAATCGCAAGTAAAATCGCACCATGTGAATCAGGCTTAAGGCAGACCATGCACTGATCCTCGGTGCGATTCTCAGTAGGAAATTGAACCCAGGGCCGCTTATGATTGCGCTCTCCCGCGCATGCGGATGCGTTTCGTGTTACAGATGACAGTGATGCGATTGGTTGGAATCATTTTAGAGCACCTTTTGGAGATGCCAAAATGTCCATTTTGGAGCATAAGCGCGTATTTCGTTCTTGTTTTCTTCTTCGTACCAAGTGCGAATAATATGTTCAAGTTCATGCGTTTTCCTGTCCAACTGGAAGACGGTCTCTACTTCGATTTTCACACTTCTGTGCAACCTTTTTTTTTTCAAGTTTTAGCATCAATCGCATGGCACGTTTGATTCCCTCGAACACAGAACAAGCTGCTTACTTGCGCGAAGAACCACCCGAACATGGCAGAAATGTGCCGATTTATGAAGGACAGTATGAACTGCTGTGCATAGTTATTTTAGGTAACGAATCAAGGGTAAAGCAAATAGTATATTCCACTGAAATAACGTCAAGATATAAAAATTTAGGGAACCCCAAATTGACGTTTTGTTCAAATTGTAAAGGTTATGATAAACCTGCAATTCCTAAATCGCATAAAAAACAAACTTTATGTATTTGATTATGAACATTACTACCATTTTACATGTAGAACTTTACAACAAAAATCGGCATTTGAATGATAAACGTGCCATTTTAAAAACAATTCCTAAAACCTTGTTAAGCTTCTTTCCAAACTTCCATCCACCGCTCCAGCGAATTTCGTTTTAAATTTACCGTATTCGTTTGGCCATCGAACAGATAGGAAGCTATATAATGGTAATAAGTTAACAAGAGTGTTGACATAAAAAATAAACCTATAGAGACGCCCTTACAAATATTTGAGCAATACTCAAGTATCCTTGGTAAATTTCGAATTTGAATATCATATCGTCAGAATATTGCTATATATAAATATAGAAATTTATATGTATAGAGAGAGAGAGAGATATATATATATAGGGAGAAAGAGCGAAAGAAAGAAAGAGAAAGAGGAAATATAAAGAGAGAAAGAGAGAGAGAGATACAGCTTTATTCAGAAAATCTGTCACGTACTGCTTTGGAAGAGTGCTTTCTCCCTACCACTCAGGTGCGCTGCGGCAAAACAAGATACGCAAAAGCGCGATGTGCACTTTTGCGGTTGTCGCTTCACTGCAGTACACCGGTGCGCAGTGAGAAGCTCACTGAACAAAGCTAGCTGACCTCTCAGAACAGATCACGAACACGAGAAATATTGGGATAAACTTCCGAGTACTGTCAGTGTTAAATAAAGAAGAAATGAAAGACTACACTATTTGATGCCATAATCAAAAGGTCTGAAAACTCGCACGAGCCCACCATAACAATCTGGCGTGTAGCGAGACCTGAGCTGATCATATTTTCAGTATCAATAGTGATATTGCCTTTTGGCGCAATGTTGGCGCAAATTCCTAAAATTTTGGCGAAATGTAGGGTGTAGCAAGGGTAAGCATTTTGACGGAGTTTGGCGCAAATGTAGCAGCAATCACATCACTGAGATGAAAATTTTCCAGGGTAGGCTGTCCAAAGAAATGCTGTCGAATTTAAAAATTCTATCCCATTAAAAACACAACAAAAAGAACGAGCAAAGATATATGCTGTAGCCTCTTCGTGGCTCATCTGTAGAAGGTTTCCTCAGTTTCCGGATGCAATCACACCCCATGGAGCAACTCTTCCGACGCGTACACAGAAGAACAAGCGGACGCTTACTGGTCTATGGCGACAAACGGAGGCCACGGAATCGACACGCACAAGAGACAGCTGAGGAGGACTCGTGGTGTATTCGGGGCACGTCTTCCTCACCGCCGATGTAGTAGTAAACAAACCAGACCTGACAGCGCGTGAGACAAGGTCGTGCTCGGACGGCGGAATCCGGTCGAATCGGTTAGCTCGCTCTTCAAATCGGGTCAATCAAAGAACGCTGCCGTCGTGTGCCGTCGTCGTCTTCCTCTTTTTTTCTGTTTCGATCTTTTTTTTGCGGAGCGTCGTCGACTCCCCCTTAATCGCTTGACGTCAAGCGAAGCCGGCTGCCGGGGCTTACATACCGCGCCTCTGCGCGTTGCTCGGCGGCGCGGCGGCATATATACGCTGTGGCAGGCGGGGACACCCTCGTGCGAACCAAAGACGTGCCCCCGAAATATGGTTCTCTCCCTGCTACTTCTCTTTATTCCATCTCTGCCTGGGAAGTTTGTCTTTCTGCCGTGCTTGCGTTGCAACTCTAGACAGTGTCTATTTCTTCTTTGATAACAGGGTTGTATATTGGCGTCGGGCGGCATCGCGGTCATTATTGTTGTATACTGAGTGCAACAATAAGGGCGGCGGGCAACGTTACTGGAGGGGTTCAGTTTGTGGAAACTCGCTTCCCATGCGTGACGCCATTTCGTAGAGCGCGCGACAGGTGGCGCCGTGGTCGCCCTAAGATCGATTCTCGGATGTGTCTCGTGCTCGTTGTTGTTCCTCGTGTTTTAGCTCGTGTCATCGGTGGGTCCTCGTAGGCTCGCAGGTCTTCCTTTCTGGCGCCCGGAACTTTGAGTCGTCCGCCAATCAACGAGGAAGACTGCATACCAGCTGCGCTCCCGGCTGTCACACCGGGTACGCCTCACCAGCGTCGAAATGTGACAAAAGTCGCAAGTTCTGTTACCCCAGATCTGATATGATTATAAACGAGCCCGAAGAAGCCGACGATGATAGCAACCAAACAGACGCGCACCAACGTTTCCGACATCTGTTCCAGAATTTCAGGAACACAGTTGTCACTTCAAAGCACAGCCGTGGATCACGTTATTTTCTACAAGCTGGTGCAGAGGCAAGGCGTAGTTTCTGCGATGAGGGCTGTCACATTCAGGAAGCATCTCCCTTCTGGTTGTCATCACAAGAAGAAAGTTGGCGCCGAATGGGAGCTATAGCAGGTATTCACTGGACGCCATATTTGAGGGCGATGTTTAGAGCGCATGCTCAGGACGAGGTCACATTACGAGGATGCTAAGACCATGCAGTAATTTTGATAGTGCGGAAAGCACGTTGCAAAAGATCCGTGGAAGCTCGCCATCAGTAAGCGCTCAGCAGTCGCGCACACAGCTATGGCAGCCAGTGAATACTCCCTATAAGGAATCGAAGTACACTTCAGCCATGGCCATCAGCCTTAGGAGAATTGAGAGTGTTCTTGAGCTATGTTTACTCCCCCAAAATGTGTGCTGCATGTCCATGTGAACTATTTCCAAATGTGACGATCTTAACAACCACCGTCTCAAATCAGCAATTTATAAAAACAAAATAAAAAGGATTTACTGTTTGAGCACGGTAGCGGAAGACACGCAGCAAATCCGACGGACACCGCAGCTGACCATGCAAGTGATGCAAGTGCAGCAGACGACGCGGGGAGAACCGATTTTCCGGCGACAGCAGCGCCACTGTTTCGCCCTAAAGACCCTCGATGTGTTTGCGTTGGTCTTTCAAGAAGCGTCAAATGCGTCAGTGCACAAGACCTGTCTCTCGGACAGCCCTTGGAAGCAAATGGCGGCTCCAGCACTGAAATGAGCGGCTGCTTGGAAGCGAAGTGGCGGAGGAGCAACCGCTCGTGGTACGCGTATCTTGAGCGTTTCCACAACAATGGATGCCGATACAATTGTAAAAAAAACGCCTTTATCAAGAGGCTTTATTTAGCCCGCTACCGCAGCGGCCCGCGCTCCTGCGGTGAATGCCGCTCGAGTTCCTAAACTGACGCGTCTATAGTAACGTTCGCGGCGGACTATCTATTTCGTTCTCTTCTTCGAAAATCTTCCCGCCTTTTGACATCGACGCATCTGCGCTGCTCACCCATGTCAGCCGAAGCCACCGCGAAAACCAAGCGGCAACCGCGCCACTCATAATTGTGTCGCGTTCACCTTTCACCACGGAATCGCTGCATGTGAAACCCGCTTGACAGCACAGCTCGAAGCGAGCCAGCCCCAGTGGTCGTCTGGCGTGTCTCTGCCGTAGATGCATATAAAGTTAGCCAGTGCAGTACTGCCGATAGCCTGGGGGCCTTTAACGTGCACCCCGCGGTATAACATGATAACACGACCGCACGCCGGTATGCGACGCTCATGCAGATTGAAACGGACACAGGCGTGAGGATTCAAGCCCCAGGGTTCTGCAGCACAGGCTTTCGCTCCATCGTGCTCCGAGTTGCGGTGCGCTATATAGCACACTTGGTTACCGATCTCCAACCGCGTCACTATGAATACGCTTAGTAACGTACCAATTTTCCGGCGAATATTCAGGTTCGCGTCCACGTTGGCGGCCGCTCAGCTCGCTTTGACCGAAATCGAAGAATTATAGCTGCTATAAGCATCGCTGGTCTAGGCGAATAACGGTGATGCACATTGGAAACACGACCCAGTGCAAGGACTCCTAAGAGCCGCGCCCACGCTGCTGATACGTCACACAAAAGACAGTCCGCACACGCTGCCTGAGGCGGGTTTCATTAGGGAGTTCTAGGGAACCGTTTCTGCACGTCCGATACGGTATAAGGTGGGCCCCTCGGTACGCACTGCGCATGCGCGATCCTTCTGCGGTACCGCATGCTCAGTTCGTATACCGGAGCCGGGTCCATCGTCGTACCGTATCGGACGTGCTAAAACGGTTCCCGAAAACCTCTCCTCTTCTTGAATGACGGTCTCAATGGCCATACAGGGTGTCACAAAAAAAATATTTACACGGTGTTTTTCATCGCAAGAATAAACGAGGCATCGCCGAACTCTCATTCTTCGCCCTAAGGTAGCCTTAGAGGTCACAACCAGATGCCAAAGTTTCAGCCCGATCCGATGACTTAATCAAAAGTTTTAAGTGATTTTCTGAAACTTTCAATCGGAAAATGTAGCCCATTTTTGCCCGTTTTCGGTTTCTGGTGCCATAGAGCCCCATGTATTCGAAAACTCCGTCGGCCCCCATTTCCCACTGAAATTTCCAGAAAATCACTTATAATTTTTGAATAACTTATCGGATCGGTCTGAAACTTTGGCATCTGGTTGTGACCTCTAGCGCTACCTTTGGGCGGAAATCGACGCTGCCTAGTTTATTTTTGCGAGTAAAAAAGACCGTGTAAATTTTCTTTTGTGACACTCTGTACAAGAACTGCTGGCAGACATGTTCAAAGCTTACACATGTACGAAGCAAACATGTTTTCGAAGATGTTTGAGGTGTTTCTTGGCAACGTCTAAGTGTAATAACTTATATATTTTTTATTTCTCAAAATGGCTCTATACTATATTTCTTTGAAATAACAATAAACAGAACCATGTTCTCTTTATTGAGATCATCGTTCTCTATAAGGGGAGAAGGGAGGGGGTATCTTGTTATTTTGGGACAAAAATATAAACAAACAGCAGTGGTGTTTCACGCCACAAAGCAGCCGACTGTACCAGCGCCATCCCATCAGAGATTTTCTAGACAAGGAACCTTTTGCTGTTCGCTTTTTGTAAGCTCACCTCGTATCGCCATCTTTAGCTTTCATTTGAATGCACGACTAGTTTGGGCCTGCACCTGATGTTATAGGAAAATTTAAAACACCGCCACACCACATTACTGGCAGTTTTCTATAGCAAGCACATTGTCCTTGCTTTGTCACAGAATTCACTAGTCTCAAAAGGCATATAAAAAATTATCTTCATGCTGAAGTTTTGCTTTCCTGACGATTTTTATAGCAGCATTATAAGAGCATTCTTCCATTTTAAAGGCATTGTCTGACAGCTAGAAGCCTAAGCTCACAGCTTTATTTTTGGCATTTTCTCCTGCTGAGCAAGAGGTTGTGCAACCGGGGTGCCTCCTTGTGCAAAGAGCTGGCGGTTGTAGCCTATAGTAGTTGTACAGCCATTCCGGTTGATTTACATGAGAAAAGAATGAGAAACCAATATTTAGACGAAGCAGCACTACGTCCAGAAGATAATCAGAATAGTTCAAAATGCGTAAACACGTTATATCAGCAAATATATATATATATATTTTTTTTTCAGGGGAAATAAATTGACGATATAAAACTATTATTTATGGCGCATGTGGCGCTCGAGGCATGGGAACCGGGGCTTGCAGCCGCGGCATGCTTGCGGGCCGCTTCCCAAGGCGTCGCGGGCCGCATGCGGCCCGCGTGTTTGAGACTCCTGTATTAGAGGCTCTAGGTGAGACGAAGAAGAAAGGCAGTCCGGGCTTTTGTGATTTTTTTTTTATGTAAAAGTTGACGCACTGAAACAAAAACGGCACCTTCTCTTTTCCACTCTATAAACATTAAAAATTTATTGAACTCGCTAATGAATGAAAGTTATGAAATTATTTTATGGTCTTTTTTATTTGTGATTTTGCTTCACCATACGTGGAAGGAAGCAGTCGACGTAACAAAGCAGGTATTTAACCTGGAGCTGGTACTTCTATCGGCGTCAGTCTTTTCTTTATTGGCGCTGATACTGGCTTATTTCAATACGCTTTAAAGTTTGGATTCGTACGTACGCTAGACCGAATTGGCTGTGCAGTGCCCTCGGATACTTACTATTAAAACTTGGGTGAGAAAAAAAAACGACTGCGTTTTGGTATTGGCGGATGTCTTTAGATTATGTAACAGTAATCCTCTCGACTATAATTTACAAACTAGATTGGACAGCTGAGGGATATTCGTCCCAGCCTGAAGGAACCTCGCTGTGCCTCGTATCACTATATTCATCTCTCACCCGGAACCATCACAGCTTGAGTAAGGTGCGCCATTCTGAACATATTTTGTAGATCCGACCACAAACACTTAACCGGGACGACACCCGCATATTTAGCGACTCGGTCGGGAGATAAGCATCTCTCGTTAGCTGGACGTCACAAGCCGCACTATGCACCTCCCCTTTGAGGACCGCAGACAAACGGCGCAAGGTACCCAAAGCCTCCGGCGCGGACCTGAAGACCTAGCTCCGGACTGTCATTATCCTTCCTTTCTATTACGAGATCGTGTTTATTTCTTCTTTGTTTTTTCGTTCGCTTACATTACCGGTGATCACCGCAAGGAGCGCGTGAGCCTCGCGGCCCATAATACTCCGTCTGGCTTTACGATTGACCGCAGGCGGCACTACGAGCCATCTCAAGCCAATCCAATCCCGTGTGAGGGTCACGTGACCTTTAGGAGGTGGTTGCAGCGACGCTCGTGGCGTCCAGTCACGTGATACGTTACGAGCACTAGATTGGCTAGGGCTGATTGGCTGGTAGCATCCTCAGCGGTCCATTACAAGGTGAAACGGGGTATAGCTGCGCGCACTTTCGCAATGTCATGGCTGGCCCCTCCGCGCGTACACGTCGAAGGGAACCGGCGGAGGGTATCCGTCAAAGCCGAGTCGGCGGCGCACTTTGGAGCGTCGTCGTTTTGGGCCTCGGGCAACCATTGAGCCGCGAAACCGGAACCGAGGGTGCAACGGCGGTCCTCATCTTACGGGCCACCGCCAAGAGCGAAATGATGAGGACATGCAGCGCGGAACCGGAGACCGGCGTTTACTCTACGTATATATCTAGGGCGTCGTTGCCTTAATTCGAGTCCACCAATAACGCCCCGGGGGATTTTGGGCTTCCCTGTCTTACGTCAGCGTGGGAACTGGTGACATCCCGACTCCAATTATAAGGACTGTTTTCTTTTCTTTTAATTTCGCTAAGCCGTACACTTTCCGGTCTTTGACAGATGAAGAAACGTAGGGCGTGTCCAACCCCGAACATCTCATTATCGTCCCGTAGCCAATGATATTTTGTCCTTAGCCGATAAAATCGCCGAAGAACGAGTCCCGAAGTAAGAGCGTGAAAAAAAATCGGCAGAGACACTTAAGACTGTTCACGCGTAGGAATGCGAAAGTATTCCTACACGCAGCGTATTCCTACAAGCAGTGCACCACGTGTTCGATCCCTTTTCACACGGCGCTCCGGCGTTGACATCACGCTCACCCACTGCGCAGGCGCGGCGAGCCCCGCCGGCTCCACGGCTTCCGTGACATTGGTACACTCTTTCGTGAACATTTAAGTATTACGGGGTTCTTTATGGCCGCTATGTTACGGTGCTACGAGATCAACCAACAATGAAAATACCGTTCAGAAAGGTTTTTCTATAAAGTCCAGAGTGCGGACACGTGCTTTCGTTCACCAAGTTGTTTTCGCGTCCCTGTGGTCAATCTCTTTCGCTGACGTTCAAGTATCAGATCAAGGCTACGCATCTGTGTTAAAAAAATAAAACTAAGGGCGTATTTCGTGATGCACTACAACTCTGTCACAACGTCATTGTTCATACAAATAAATAGTTTGTGTGTGTGTGTCAAATGTAGGCTAAGTGAAGGCTACCCTAAAAGCCAATATAAAAATATTTAGCACACGTTAAATTTTGACAAAAATGAACACTTGCCTGGGAACAACGAACGGAACTTTCGGCTGCCTTATCGACGCTACAACCTAACCCGCTCGTCATTACCTCCTTGTCGGAAAACAGGCCTGTACGTAGGCTGAAGACCAGACCGGTCGGCGAAACCCTCCTTGTCGCATCCGCACAAACACGCACACAAACACGCAGGCCAATCGAGCAACCCCGTAATTACTATCCACATCCCTCGGGACACGATCAACGACGCAGGGCCCTCAGAAACAAGCGCAAACCAGCTACGTTGATACTGCCTGATCGTCCCAACATTTCGTTCTGCCTTGAGATGAACCAGCGCCGAGGCGTGCGCGCACCAACAATTCCAGAAGCGCTGACACCATCTCCTGATTCCCAGCGCCTGATTGGTTCACATTACAGCAACGTGGTGCGTTCTCGAAGCCGTATTGGTTTATTCCTTGTGCGGAGTGCCGCGGCGCTGCAGGTTCACGACGTCTGGTTGGCTCGGTCCTTCTGTAGAGTCTTTAGTTCGGTCCAACCCCATGGGTGAAATGGCGGTGGTGCTGTTACACCCTCAGGGAATCCTCGGAGAGCATTCCTACTTGTTGTGGAACGTGTTTGCTTGCGAAAGGTATCCCCGCGAGCGTGTTTTCTGTCAGATTGAAAGGAACACGCCAAGATGACCCACACCTTGCGAATCCGGGAAGCCCCATGTCAGCTCGCGTTTCAACAATCACCCGCGTCTCTTATATATTAAAAAAAAATAAAGAAGGTTGGGGAGTGATTTTTATTGCACATTCATCGAAAATGTAAGCGAACAAATTAAATCGTGTATTCATCTTATTATCATATTGTTTTTGGCAGGAATTTTGATATCTGCGCGCGCATCTTTGCATGCAAGTTAAAGCTAAGGGTATTCTTTTTCTGTCAATATATTGGGACACCGTGAGTGATTTGAACGTCAGGGAAATGCGAATTTCTGCACTGTACTAGTATTGAGGTAAGCGACTGCACACCTGTCACTGAAAAAAATAGAAGGTTGGGGAGTGATTTCTATTGCACATTCATCGAAAATGTAAGCGAACAAATTAAATCGTGTATTCATCTTATTATCATATTGTTTTTGGCAGGAACCTTGACACCGCGCGCATCTTTGCATGCAAGTTAAAGCTAAGGGTATTCTTTTCCTGTCAATATATTGGGACACCGTGGAGTGATTTGAACGTCAAGGAAATGCGAATTTTCATGACTGTACTAGTATTGAGGTAAGCGACTGCACACCTGTCACGCATGACCTTGATACCGAAATTATACAATAACATCCTTAATAAAAACAAAACAAAAAGTAGAATATCTCCAGAACTGCAGCCTGTGGCGGTATTACGGGATTCCTTTGACTTGTGGTCGTGTTTACATAGGCCAGACGGGACGTTTTCTTTTTCTCTTTCTCTTTCGCGGTCAAAAACAACACCTACATATTTTTTTTTCTGCACTTAGTGGTGTACGGTTCGGGAAGAGACGCTTTTGGCAACTATTGTACGACAAGCTGCGAACGTCCCGGCTGGAGAGTAGGTCTGCCTCACCTTGGCGCTCGCTTTGAGGTTAAGCCGGGATCCCACTTGCAAAGGTGCATATTGCCGCGAGCGCAGCTAACTAAGCAGGCAGCGCGCTCGTGGCCTAACGGTTATCGCGCGTGCCTTCCACGCAGAAAGCCCAGGGTTCGATCCCTGGCAGCGCCGCGTCTTTTGTTTATTCTTCCAATTTAGATTTCTGGTAATTTCGAGAACCGTGTCGCTCGTTCTAGGTTAGAATGTTCTGCGCGCCGGAATGTTCCAGGCCGAATGTTCCGAGAAGCCCACGCGTGCACAAAGGGCTCCGCGTGACCAGCCAGACTGAGTCTCGCCTCAGCGTTCGATCCTGCTGCTTCGCCGCTTTCGACGCCCGCGACGCTCTGTTATTATCTTCCTGTTCCCTTTTACTTTTGGACACAAGTTCGCCCCATTAAACGTTTAGTTTCTTTTGTTATCACCGCCTCATCAGTTGTCATTCGTGACAATATATTGAGCGCATACAGATACACGGCGCATTCAAACATTAATACAACAGCGCACTAACCCGATAACTACTTCTGAGCTCTGCTTTTCCGCCTTTTAAACTGGTCCTTTTGAAGGTACGGATTTTGTTTGTGACAAATAAATAATATTCCCAGCATGTTGATTTTTTTTCCTGTAATGTCATACTTCTGAGAGTATTTTGAATGGCTCAGGGGATGAATCTCTTACTAAAAAGTAAACGCTCATGCCGTAATTGTGTGAAAGCCAATAAATCTAGTCGATCCACAGCGGTTCCAAGCCATGTGTTTGCTTCCCCGCACGGCACGTCGTAGCTATACTCTGTTTCACCATGATGTACCGCGGGAAAGGCTACAAGCACGAGCTCCATGCTCTGGGGCACATCTCGGCGGCACAAGCTCTCGTGACTTAAGAGCAGCTGCCAACGCTATGAGCTCGTGCTTCTAGCCTTCGGTGCGGTACAACATATGGTGAAACGAAGTATAGTATTTCTATTGTAGTATTTGTTTTTAGGGGCGAAGCTCCTTAGGGACTATAGTCGGTTGCAAGCTAAGAAAAAACCTGAAATGCCTCTCAGAGGAAAATGTACTCTTACGCCGAGAAACGCCAGCCAATCGTTTTCATGACGTCACGATTCCGTGGACCAATCGCGATCCTTTTGAAAAGAAAAAGCTCAACATGGCTGCTGGTCTTAGCAACGCGACGCTAGTTTCTCGTGACAATTAATAATAATAATAATAATAATCTTTATTTGCAAAAGGAATGTTACCTCGGGTGGCTTGCGAGGCGAGGACAGAAAGGCGAGAGCCCGTACACTAGTGTGCCTGTCAGCCAACCACCCGGGGCATGAAGTAACAAAACAAACAACAACAACAGAGAAGGAAGAAAAACAAAGTGAAACCAAAACACTAAACATCATGGCGTACATTCATTCTAGGTGCTTAGAACGTGAGAAAGCACGGCGCAGGGCAGCGGACTCGTCACGGTTGTTGGGGAGTGGAGAACGAATCGCCAGGGGGCCGCAAGGAAGTCTCTGAGGGCGGCGGGGAGTACGGAGTGCGAGTGGCGCACCGTTCGGGCATGCAGGAGTTCTGGCTGCCCGGATCGCTTCCCGATCCTGATGCATGAGTGGAGGTGGCTATCACTCATGGACCCGTCGAGCAACCTACAAAGGAGCCCAACCCGAGCCACTGTCCGGCGGTGGCAGAGGCTCTGCCACCTGAGGGCCCTAAGGCGAGCTTCATACGGCGGCACAGGGACTTGCCGGCCCAACATCCGAGAATGAAGTGTTCGAGTAGCCCGGCGCTGCACGCCCTCCAGCCTGTCGATGAGGTGAGCCTGGAAGGGGCCCCACACGGAGCAGCAGTATTCCAGACGAGGCAGGACTAGGGCAGTATAGAGCGCGCGGAAAGTTTCATGTCCCCAGTTCCTTGAGACACGTGTGACGAAGCCAAGAGTCCGCCGGGCTTTGGACACAGTGTCTGCAATCTGAGGCGAGAAGTCCAGAGTTGAACTGAACACAACCCCAAGGATTGGGAGGGACTGAACACTAGGAATGGGAGACCCTGACAGGTAGTATGCAGGAGGAACAGTGGAACGGCGGTTGGAGACTCGCATTGCGGCACTTTTGTGGAAGCTAATTGAGAGGCAGTTCGATCTTGCCCAGCAGTCAATCTGGTCCAGGAGACACTGGACACCCGGCGTGGAGGAGGGTACGTCTGCTGGGGCCAGAATGGTGGTGTCGTCTGCATATTGCACCAGCAGACACTCTTGCGATGAAGGCATGTCGTTCACATACAAGAGGAATAATGTGGGCCCCAGTACTGAGCCTTGGGGTACCCCTGAGGTGACAGCGAACTCATCGGAGGCCTTCCCATGGAACAATACACGGTGGGAGCGACCGATAAGAAAGCGGCTCAGCCAGAGCAGCAGGGGACCACGAATACCGGATTGTGCAACTTTCTGGAGGAGGATAGAGTGGTCGAGGGAATCAAAGGCGTTGCACAGGTCTAGTTGAATGATATCAGTTGAGGAACGGTTATCCAGGTTATTGCTTATGTGGTGAACAATAGTAGCGAGAGCTGACTCACAGCTTCGATTGGGCCTAAAACCATGCTGGGAGGCAGAAAGGAGGCCGTTGTTGTCCAGAAAGCGAAGAAGGTGCTGGTTGATGGTGCGTTCAAAAGTGCGACAGAGGATAGAAGTAATAGAGATGGGCCTGTAGCTGGAAGGGTCGTTGAGAGGTTTCCCTTTACCCTTGTGAACTGGTGTCACAAGGGCCTTCTTCCAGGCGGAGGGCACGTAGGAGTGGTCGAGAAAGGATTGGAAAAGTGAGAGCAAGGAGAAAGATAGGTAAGGGAATAGGGACTTGATGAAAGTAGGGGCGATCAGGTCAGGCCCAGCACAGTGGGAGGGCCGGATCAGTCGGGCAGCTTCATGCAGGTCGTCAAGAGACAAGCACAAATTTGGAAGGCAGGTTACAGGTTGGGAGGTGGAAGCTTCGATAGTCTGCACAAGAAGGTCGGGATCTGGAGAAGAGGAGTTGTGGCTGAAAGCAGAGGAGAACTGTGAAGCGAAGAGTTGTGCTATGTCCCTGGGGGACGTGATGGGGTGATTGTCTCTGGAGAAACAGGGACGCTGTCGGCTAGACTGCAGCCCATTGAAATACTGCCAGAACAGCTTAGGGTCCTTCTTTGCCTTCATAGAGATGGTGTGGGCGTAAGCACTGTGAGCACGAGAGATGGCAGACTTGATTGAGCGTTGCAAGTCCTTAGCCCTCTGAAGTGAGATCTGGCACTGTGTACGAGCGGCACGTCTGAAGAGGGCTCGTTTCCGGCCTGCCATTTTCTTGATTTCGGGGGTGATCCAAGGGGACCTCTTCCTTCGCGTGGAGCTATGCGAGCATGGTACGCATTCTTTCTGGATGGCGCCAACAAAGTCGCACCAGAGTTCGTAGTTGTCAGCGCAATCGTCTCCCGTGGTAAGACACCAGGGTGCAAGATGTGCTAACTTAGCCATATGGGCATGGTCGGTCTGATGAAAGTTCCACAGAGTCCGCGCGAACCGGCCTTTCCGAGGGAGACAAGTGGCATACTCAACCTCTATTGCTTGGTGGTCGCTTCCGGACAGGCCAGGATACACGTCACAGGAGAGCATCCGAGTGATGTCTGTGGTAAAAACTAGGTCGAGAAATGATGAGGCACAGCCCTGCGCTAGCTGGGCTTGGTAGGTGGCAGAGCGGCACACTTGTTGGAGGCCCACAGCAGATGTGATGTCAAGGAGGATATCATCGGTGTGGTCGCTGGGATAAGGTTCTTGGCGGCTCCACCAGTCAATATGGGAGTTGAAGTCGCCGAGGAGGACGACATCCTTGTAGCACTCAAATCTCACGCGAGAGAGCGAGGCGTCCAAGAGTGAGTAAGATTCTTCGCGGCGGTTGGGCGGGCAGTACACACAAGCAAGCAGAACGGTCCCACGCGGGAGGAACACCTCCACGAAGACAGCTTCGAGGTCCGAGGACTCAAGATCCTCCCTGCGATTAACGCAAAGGCTGGACGGTGTTGCGATGAGGACACCGCCACCCCTCCCGTGTCTGTCCTTCCGGAACACCGTGTAAGAGGGATCGAAGAGCTCGCTGTCGTGGACCCCGGGATCGAGCCAGGTTTCGGTTAGGAGGATGACGGCAGGACGTGCGAGTGACGCGACAGTGGCTTGGAGGTCGAAAATCTTGTTTTTGACACTACGGCAGTTAGTGTACCATAGCGTCAACCCCTTGTTGACACCAGAAGGATGGGTCTGGTTTTCGGCATCGACCCGACGGCCGTCCGCGATGCCGGGGTTGGCGACGGTAAAAGGGGGCATGGAGCTTTGCTGGGGACGTCGAAATAATCGTCCGAGAAGTGCGGCAGCGAACACACCATGCACACCCACGGATCACTGCAGGAGCCTCTAAGAAAAAGATGGTCTCAAAGGACTAACGGCAGCATTTGGACCTCCCGATCCCCATTTTCTCCCGAAGAGACCATCTGCTTCGAGCTGCGTATGCCGTGCAAACGCGAGGACTAACTGCACTCGACCGGGACTGACCAGAGGGGCGCGGGGAGCAAAAGCAGCGAGAGGCGCGCAGAACCAACAGTGCGGGAGCAAAAGACGCGCGGACAAGATGGCGGCGTCTGCTGCATCGCCGATGGCCAGCGTAGGCGACGCACTTACTGTTTCGGAACGCAGGGGAGGTATCCATGACAATCGTGGCATCAAAAATTGCAGGAGGGGCCACGTTTAAGGTTGAGCTCACTTTATAACGATCGTAGCCTCTGTTCCAGCACGTCGTGGAAGTCAGCGCTGACTCGAGCTCCGCCATTGTTGATGCACTGGCCACGTGGCTTTTGACCGTTGTCCTGGTGTCCTTCCCCTTGCATGCTCGAAACGTGCTTTGAAAGCGTTTATATTTTCTTTTTGGTTTAACTGGGATGAAAATAGCCTGCATAGAACGTTTTAAAACGTTTCTAAAGACAGAAAAAGTTCATTCTGTGTTTATTTTTCATTTGTATTCACTTGTTTTTTGTTGTTTTTCGCAAGAGACGATGCGGTTAACTGAGACGCGCATGCCGCATAGCTGGGGAAGCTATGTGGGAAGCGAGAACATGGCTCCTGGGAGCCTATGGGGACGCTGTTTTATAGACTGTCCGACAATTACTGTGTGTACCGTTACTTCTTAGCAAGAGATACACTCCTTGGAAAGTTTAGCAACAATATTGGAGAACAATATTAGTGCGTAGGCTACAACGTATTTGTAACATCGCCTCACGGTCGACATGGTCGACTGACAACGACTCCTCATCTGATCAGTATAAAGGCGCATGGGTAGCTTTCGGTGTTGGCGACTGAATGAGCGGGACAATAAAAAACAAAATTGAACGCGTCATTGTGTTTGTGCCATGCGCGTGTCATCTGTGTTCTCTACTCGCTTGTCTATGCTAAAATGTATAATACGTGCAACAAAGAGTGTTCAAATGAGATATAGCGCTGTGCATATGGGAATGTGATGGAGTGTCAAAGATCTAAAACAGCGATAACATTTTTTCCAATTTTGGGTGGACGTTGACTAGCGCCACCTAGGTGTGTGAGGGCGCACTGGAGTAGTAAATGAGGTAAGAGCGCAACATTTAGTCCCAGTGGCCCAAATGCAGGGTGCAAAAGTTAGTCCTGGAAGTTCCAACTTTGAGGGACTAACGGTAGGGGAGCAAACGTTGCTCCCGTTACAGTTGTCCTCTAGGGGAGCAATGGTTGTGTCAGCAGCATATACCCCTTCAGGAGCAAGTCACGCTCCCTTTTTCTTAGAGTGCAGTCGGCGGTAATGTCCCAGCGACATGTGGACGCAGCCGCGGTGGAACCACCCCTCGCAGGTGTCACACACAGAGAGCGGCCTGATTGTCCCGTACTCGCTTCGTGCAACACGCGCAGGTAGTTGGCTGCGGACCCGGGTTGAGAGCGATGTCGCCTGCGAGGAGCAGGCACCAGACGATGTGGTGACGATGAGCGTGCATCGTGAAGCCAGCGGCGGAGGACCGACGGCGATCCGGCGAGTAGCCCGGCCGGTTAGGCCTAAGCGATGTCGTAGCTCCAACGGCAACCCAGCTGGAGAAGGTGGGCTGCTTTTTTGCACCGTGTTTTACGTGCCCGAGGTTACGCCACGAAATCTTAATGGTATCGGCTTGCGTTTGCAGCAGTTTTTGCGCGACAACGTGAGAATCCAGCGACGCTATCGCCAACGAAAATTTCGAAGCGGGCGCGAGGCTTAGCACTGCTCGGTCTTCGTCCAAGAAGAATCGGGGAATCGCTTTCCGATCTCACCCAGTGGATCCGACCGGTCGGTGGATCCATGACGGATGACAACGAAGACAAAGAGAGCGGGGCGCGGTGGTGGTGTCGATGACTTGGGAAGGTGCCGATTTGTCAAAACCCGAAAAGTATAATTATTCTTGGTTTCTATTCATCCAACAAAATAAAGGCACACATTTCGTGCGCAAAGCCCACAAAACTAAGTAAATCACTAAATATTTATTATTTCCAGGAACTATAAGTGCTTTGTTATTTATAATTTTGGCGAGAGAAAGGTTGGTTTCGTTTTCGCCGCTTTCCCTTAATCGAAGGCGCTGGAAGACGGTATGTTAGACAGTATCTTGGACAGAAAATGAATTGGGAAGACGGTACATTGGACATGACTTTCTTTCTTTACTAAACAGCTATTTCGTTGACAAAAACGTATTCTAACTTATTTAAACGTCCTGAATGAATTAAATAAATATTGTAGTAGTTTAAGACACGTTTACTGGAGGAAGAAAAGCAACGTTGCTAGCGAACTACTTTCTCGACGGCGGAGGCACTTCAGATGGGCGCAATGCGCTTGTGGGTGGAGCTAAAAGATTGTTCTTAGGTTGCATCCGACTATAGCCATGTCCAGCCGTCCGCTAGGCCGGCGTCGGGCGCTCGTGCTTCTGCTCGTGAGATCACGTGCTCACGAGCACGTGAGCACATGCGTCACGTGCTCGTGTAGCGCAAAAAGAAAATTGGAAAAAAAAATATCAAAAAGTATGAAAAAGAAAAGAATAAAAACAGAGTAGGGGTTCTGAGATGCTATCCCACTATCTGCTAAAAAAAAGAAAACCACACATTCTCCTACTGCCATGAATGAAAAGGACCGAAAAGCTCGGCATGCAGCGCCTCAGCGTCTACGTAGACAGCAAGCTGCTCCGGAGACCAGGGCGCGAGAAGCTGCTGCACAGCGTCAAAAACGCCAAGCGGACCCGGAGTTGAGAGCTCGGGAAGCGGCGGCAAAGCGTCAACGCCGCGGGCCTCCTGCGCTGAAGCTTTGAACACACCGTAGCGCCTCGTTTTGGTAGTACAAGCTCACCTGATTGAGCCTCGCACTATTTATGGCACGTTGGTCGAGCTTTTTTAATTCTGCCTGGTGCTGAAGAACGAAAAACACCTTTGGACGCCAAAAATCGGCCAGACTCAACGCCTCAAGACAATCGAAAGTGCCAAATTCATGACACCACCGCTAGGTACGCGTCTATTATCTCTGGGTGGTGACGTCGAAACACCTGTGCCGCGGCGCTTTCATTTTTCTTTTTCTTTGTCATGTCTACTTTGGAACGCGTGGGAACGGCATCTCATGGCTCGCGCTCTTAGCGTCTATAATCTCCGTTTCAGCTTGGGTCCAGACGCAGCCGATGCTACTGAGCGCGAAGCGTCAGGCTCTCAGCAGTCCCTGCCACTGCACGGCGCTCGTGCAATGCAGGACACTGTGCAGGGCCACGGACGCTCGCGCTCGTAGCATCGGCTGCGTCTGGACTCAAGCTGAAACGAAGTATAGCTTTGACGGCGTTCGGATTTTTGTTGTTTCTTTATATTTTCATCGTGATCTCGCGCTCCACACCAGAGCAGGGCACACTTCTGCATGCCTGACAGTTTGAGACGCTCGAGTTTGTACTACCCAAAACAAGGCCTAACAAGTCCTTTTGCAGCACCCCTGGGCAACGCAGGAGGCCCATACCTATGACCAAAATTAGTATCATCAGCACCACCCGAGCTTCGCCCCAATCAACATCATTCACCACGTGGAGATGTGGTCATTTTTTCATTTGGGCTGTTCGGCGTGCAGCCGCAATTGTCGTCCTGAATTAATCTCTGTAGAGCGGATATTCACTCAGCTGGAAGTGATGCTTCACGGGCAGAGAAATCGCTTTTCGATCAACTTGAATGCAGTCAAAGCCGCTGACTTGCGGCAGGTGTTAAGTGTACGGAGCTACGCCGTGGTGAGCTCGGAAACGTCTAGCGCCCATCCCAGCGCGCCACTTGGAGGGCAGTTTCCCCAGAAATCGTAGTATATTTAAACAGCAAAATAAAGGATAGCTTTTTTCGTCGATTTTACCTACCATCCACTCTTAATGCTAAAATTCCAAACTGTAAATATACGTACTTTCCGTCATATTTTCATACTGTTCAGTCCTTTCCCCAGAGCGCTATCGCTCTCGGTGGAGGAGACAACCGACACGATGACATTGGCCACTGTGCGATAGGAGCTACGGTTCAGACCAGCTTTCCAACATGACTATCCGCACGTCGATCGAATGCACCGTAATCCCTCAAGCGGTCCTAAACTCTTTGTTGCTAAAGCGGAATGTCAACCCGCGACACGCCGCCCCTTCCGATCACGGCCGAACCAGCGGCATCAATGCCGGACACTTTACGTCATCTCATCTTGTTGTTAGGCAGCACTGATACGCGAACACACGACCAGGTCGGCGATAATTCCAGTCTTCTGTTCACAACGCACAACACTGCCATCGCGATGTTGCTCCTATGTTGGTGACATGCAGAAATACAGAACCACGTTGATTGCCGGTTGGCACTCGGCATCGGAAAACAGAACCGAACTCAGCACAGAAGGCACTCAGGCACCCGGCAGCAAAACCTGCCTGTCCTGGACGCAGTTTCCGCGGTTTCCATAACGTCGTCAACGTCGAAACGTCGTTCTGCAATCCGGATTTCCGGAGGCGGCCATTTTAGCCCTGTGTACGGTACGTAGCGCTGCTGTCGCTGCACCGGAACTTCGCTGTTTCTAACGGCTTCGTGCGCTCGTTTGATAAAATTAGTAGCAAAAGCGTCAATGCAACCGAAATGTTCTACACGTTTGGACTGGTACACGGAATTACAGGCGGCCCTCGCTGCCGCTGAAGTTCAATCAACTCAACAACATTTATTAAACAATGCACGCAACGCGCTCGAAAAACGCGACCGATAGATGAAGCGAGAGGGAGGAAACTTTTCCCGTCTGCCTGGAGAAGAAGCAAAACGTCTCGTTCCTCCCTTCTTCTCGTGTCCACTTGAGGGCGCGTCGGTAAAAAAGAGGAAGACGCGCCGTCGCTGCCTTTTTCCTCCTTTTTTTCTTAGAGTGTAGTAACTGTTCTTCTGTGTTCTTATCGGCGAATGCTGCAATCTCATTAGCTGCGTATAGTGATGATGATCTCGGTACTCGTCACGTATAGCGTTTCGTAAAGTGGTATGCGACTATCGACCAGTAAGAGCTAAAAATGGATTCGTTGATGACGAGGGTTGCGTGTAATGTCGTTGGAGGTGCCCATCTCTATAAGCCCTACCACGCCGGTCCAGCGCGGCTGACTCCGCTTGCCAACTTTGAGTACTCGAACCTTGCGGATCAATTAGCTCACGGGGCAGGCGTTTGATATCCTCGTGTTCCGCTTGACAAATGGAGCCAATTAATGTTGGTTGTAGTTCTGTACGATGAAGATGATCTTGGGCTTGGCAATTCGAGGGCCTATGTGCGAGGCAGGTCTGCCCTCGCGCCAGCCTCCCGGAGCCCGCGGAGGTGTCGTCCGTTCTCGTCGGACGCTAAAACAAAACTCTCTCGCTCGAAAAAAACAACAAAAAGCAGCCACAAAAATAGCGCATAACGTGTTTGTCAGTGGAGGCGCAAGGAGACGCAAGACGCACTCAATGGAGGGTGAACGACGTCAGCAAAGGCTTAACGCGAGAAGCCAATCTTTCGACGCGAGCAGCCAAAAAGTATGTGCGCACTCTTTGGTGAATAGGACCCGAATAAGTGCCGTTTTAAAGCAATAAGTAAGACGTTCGGTTTTTACACACATACTGATTTATTTTGTGAGGCATTGCTTTTAAAATCCATACTTTTTTCGGGCATAAATAACGGAGCATTCATTGGTATCTGAAATTTGTCTATGCACCTCCCCCCCCTCCCCCATAAATGTACACACTGCCGCAAGATTTTAGTTTTAGAATCGCATGAAACCGGTGAGAGCGTTTTTCAAGAACCAGAGTCGCGTACTTTTTGGCAATGTTCACCCAGTACATACACAACTTGCCACTAAATCCACTTTCTAGTCAGAGAAGTCGGACAACCAATGGCTGTCACCGACGGACAAAGCTCGGCCGATGACGAGGATGATGACATGACTCCGACCGAGTGAAATCACCGATATCTCAATGAACAAATGCCAACAAAACCCCGCGATTCCCCCTATCCCACACCCCTTACTGGGAGGCCGTGCTGCTTAGCTCCAACCTGGATGACCGGCGTCAGCAGGTGGACGGGCCCGCTTGGCTGCGAAGGCCACAGGGCCCCACCCCCCCCCCCTTTCAGAAAACTGAAAAGTTTATTCTCTCTCTCTCTCTCTCTCAATGAACACGTTTCGATCATTTAAACGCTATGTTTAGCGTCACTACTTTGCCCGGAACACGTCGGCTGATGCGTTTTGACGTCCTTCCGCCCATGCATGAAAAGTGGTCCCCAACCAACGACCCGCCAGCCCGCCCCCTCGTCAGAGGAGTCGGCATGTCATGCCGTCGGACGTCGCGATTTTGAAGGTTGGTCGTAGAAATGCCGCGAAACAAAGTGAGCGGACGTGAGGGTTGCTGTCATCGCAGCGTCCCAACCCATGGCTGTTGAAGCGCCCGCGAGTCGTTCGACTGCAGGGCGACCCACGGCAGAACAGGCGTCTACCACACTCACCTCCGCTACTGCCACCGGGATCGCGGCAGCATTCTATGGGGAGAGCAAGTTGTCTGCTTCTTTTGTAGGACTTGCGGTGACGTCAGAACGAAGCCGAGCTCTGATTGGCTTTGATCGAAAGGATAGTCGGTAGATCTTAATGCTTGATACCTCGAAGTCTACCCACGATTTTTTTCAATCAGCCAATAAGAGCTCAGTGCTCTGACATCATCGCAACCCCCGTGCAAGAAACAGGCGAACTTGCGCTCCGTATATATAGCGTGACACTTCTATGGCGTCGTCCGGCGGAAATTCGAGGGACCACATTTGAGGACGAGGTAAGCGCACGAGTCGGAGACACGTTCCAGGTACCATATAGTGTCACGTCGCACGTAAGATAATTTAGGACAACGTTTTTTTGTTTGTTTTTTGGGGCCTTGTGAGTCATCGAGTTCACACACCTCGTAGATCACTGCGATTGGACGCCCGTGTGCTCCGCGAGAAAGAAAATAAAATAATAACACGTGCACATGCATATTTTGTTGAGTGCAAGAAAACGGTCTCAATATATAACCCAGTTTCGATCGCTCAGAGCCACGCCTTCCCCTAGCTGTCGGCCCACGGTATCAATTTACGGACTCGATTCTATTTACCCAACGAGCCAAGGTGATTAGCCGTGAGTAGGGTCTGGTTTCGTCAGGCGAAGATTACGCGCGCCACGCCCCCTTCCATCATGACCGGGCCCATGGGGCGTTCTGTGCTCTATGCGTGTCACCTCGCGGTGCGCTGCGGGAGCCACCCAGCGCCGCACCTACGGGGTACTCTTTTCCCCTCTCTTTTAGGCACATGCTTGGCACAGCTCCCTGTGCTCCGAGAATGGATGGGGCGCCGCAAAATGTAGTCTGCGCCGACGGGCCGTTGCCGGTGATGGAACGAGCATGACGCTCTGGCACCACCGGCGGAATGATATCGCCGTAATAATTTGTCCCGCACCGTACGCTCCCTTCGCTTCCCAGGCCGGCGATGCAGTGGAGGCGAGATATGCGGCAAAACTTGCGGAGATTCTTCGAGTTCGATCAGGTTCGACTTTTGCGAACTTCTGTAGTGCAATGTTTGGCAAAAGTTTAACTGAAGTTCGATTAGTACGCGCATGCGCTGAACTTGAGAAGGAGCTGACGCGACCTAGAGGTGGAGGGTGACAAACTAACTGAACCGTTAAGAAAAAAACATTACACGCTCGCTTTTATAGTGAGTAAATCTGGTCATAATTTCTTTATGTAATTTAAAGTAGACCACCGTATAAGCTAGAGAGAGAATAAAGCTTTATTGTCCCAGCACTGCCAGTGCTTTATTTAAAAATTTCAAATTGCTGTGTAGGTGTCGGGCCATACTGTTTACAAGTCGGACTTTGTCGAAGTTTGTCAAATTTTTGAAGTTGCAGCAAACCAGTTGAACGTCGGGTTGGACAAATGTTTGGGACATTTCTAGATGGAGGCTACACGAGCCTGCTACGCTTCACGATTGAAATATCATGGTGTGTTTATGAGCGGAGAGTGTGATCACGTGATGTGATGGCGTCGGTTGTTTGGTTCGACGTGCTTTTTAACTTTTACCTCGCTGTCAACTCGGGAGTGAGCGAAATGTTGCCCTAATTGCTACAACTCTTTTTTTTTACTCTTCACGCGCTTTTTTTGTGTTTATTTACGACATGCCTTATACGGGCAGTGGGTCTTGTCTCTGTGCACTTCGTAGAGCATTTGATGTACTATCGGGTTCAAATGAAATGCAAACACTAGATCGCTTGGCCGTCGACACACGCTGCGCCCCCTGGAGGCCTCCGGAAACTGATAAGACTACGGGGTAGAGAGTAGAGCGCTGCGAAGGTGTGCGTCCTACTCAGATGTGTTTGAACCTCGACCAGTGCAACCCGAGCTTCGACGCTGCGCCGGTGGGGCGCTGAAAGTTCCGTCACTGCTCGCATTTCATTCGGACCCGATAGCACACCCAAAAGCCGAAGATGGTGGGCTGCTTGGAAAATATGTGCGTAGAAACTAGCCTATGTATTCATTCGGACACGCACGCGTGCGTGGGCAGTCGGTCGTGCGAGCTCGCTCGGATGTGCTGGAATCTGGGTTGATAGATCGGTGCTATACGCTGCTCGGTGCGTAAATGGGAACTATGTATCACCTGGGCATCCCTTGTTCCCGGTTTTTGCGTGAGTTATGGCCGTAGCACAGACGCGAGATCAGAACACCGTAAACTGTCGCAATGTATCTTGTTTGTGGGCACGAGTGAAAAGACGTTCACCAGAAATGTTTCCTACTTCATTTTGATATGGCTTCAGCTTTGCTTGTTCGTTAACTTGGGCGCTGTGTGTATATTTGACTGAGCTTTTAAATATGTATATGTTTGTCTTGCACGTATATTAGGAGTGCTTAGGGTCATATGTTATCTGTGCTCGTGCACTTTTGAGAAATATTAAATGAAGCGGGACCAGTTACTCAAAGATTGGGAGAGAAAGTTTTTTTATAGAGCTTATGTGTTTCTTTTGCTTACTCTGTCTGAGGTTGGTTCTATCATTATATACTGAGTACTCAACATGAAGTTTCACGAAGTCGGCAACGTTCAGTCTTGATCCTCGGCAAGAAGTTGTTCGATTTTCCCGCATAACACACTTGTTGCGCGGTGAAACTAACTTCGCGACGGCACCAAAGCTACTGGGGTGCCGTATCCTACGACATCAGCTTAAACTTGAGTATAGAACCAACCGACCTTTTTGATTGGCTAAGGTCGGCCATCTTGAAGGCCGGAGAAATGAAGCGTAACTAAAAAAGAAACGTTCACGAGGGAGGTACGTGAACAGTTGGGCCCGTTGGCTCGAAGCCGGTTAACGTAAAAAGTTAACCGCATTTCCCTACGAGGCGAAATTTTAAGTCACGTGACCGGCAGAGTAAGGACGGCGGGGAAACATGGCGGTGCCCTTGCGGGCGAACGTCGCTCACAGGGGCACCGCTTTCTCTTTACCTCACTAAAATTGCAAAACATCAGCAATGACTTCGCCGCATTTTCTTTTTATTGTCTTTCGATTCTGGTTATTCCTAAGCCTAAATAAACACGGTGATAGTGAGCATGGCAACGTCTTTAGAATACTATTGTGGATTGCCTTGGCTCAATCGGCCGGCTATTGATAGCACGAAGAAGCGGACGGTCTCCCAATGGATCTTTCGCTAAATTTCCCAAGCACCAAGGTGTATGATACGAGTGTAGTTTCACGCGCTGCACGTGCTGGCGTCTGCAGTAACTGTTGTAAAGCAAAAGCGTAAAACACATTTTGTCTTGCTCGTGTTCGTAAAAACATTATTATGATTATTTACTTGGAATCTTTTATACGGGAGAGGCCAGCGCGCGTGGAGCGTAGAATTACACTTTTAGCCTTCCCCTCGATGCTTGGGCAATTTAGTAATAGGACTATTTTCACTGGAGCCGAATGACACGGTTTTCAATTAATGATGGTGTTATATACAATTCTTACACGCTGGCCAACCCTGCTGCCGGTGTACCGCCCGCCTCTCACTGCTTATTTCTTCCTCGTCGTTTCTAGGACTGAACTTCGTTGTCCTCTTTCGAGCTTCGAAAGAAATTTCGATGAGGCTTGTCTTCACTTCAGACAGCCAAATATTTAGAAATTTTCCAAACAAGGGGTAATTCTGTATTACCTTACCTAATATCTGTACCGCGGGGGAAAAAAAGGTGTTTCTTGCGCTCGAATGAGGCGTCGCGAAAACCCGGCCGCGGGCGTTCTGGGGTCCCCCTTTTCGAGAACTTTTTCCACGAAAAAGTCAAAAAGTCAAATTAGTCGTTATCTGTTTATACAGCAGGAGCTTAGTCTGCCAGAACATGGCGACATTGTTACCCACTGTAGATAAAGCAATTTAGCCAGTGCAGTACGGCTACTACCCTGGGGTATTTAACGTGCACCACGCAGTAGTGATACACGAAAATAATGGGGTTGTGTGGATATTTATACAGCAAGTAGTTGGTCAGCCATTTCAAAGTTGAGACGAGTCACTCGCTGTAGATGAGCAATTTAGCCAGTGCAGTACAACCGCTAGCCTGGGGTTTTTGACGTGCACCACGCAGTAATGGTACACGACCACACGCCCGTACGATGCTTATCCAGATCAAAACGGGCAGCGGTGGGGATTGAACCCAGGATCCCCGAGTTCTGCAGCGCGAGCTTGTCCGTTCCACGTGCTGCAGGCTAGGTGTGACCGCTTAGCCCACTCGGACACTTATATTCGCGCTAAAACCACTAGGTGACACCAGCTACCTTACCATCAATAAAACACGGAGTTACAGTTCATCCAGCCCCCGTCAAACTTGGCTAGGTACTTGTGGTTACCTAGTAGGGAAGGGCGGTTAACTTTTTACCGCGGTTAGGGTTAACCGGCTACGAGCAAACAGGCCCAGGTGAACTATACGACCGGTGGGGTTTTGTTACATTTTCCGAGACGCAACGAGTGGATGGGGTCAATTAGAGCCACTAAATGCGCTATGCTTAGAGTATCGGCACTCTGTTCCCCGACATTGTTGTGGGTGCCGCCATTTTGGTTCGTATGCAGAGCAGATGCAACTGCCGATCGTCGTGATTCAAAAGTGCGAATTCCTCAGCATTTGATTCGGTGTCAGGAAGCTCATGTAATATTGCTTTGCTCTGTCGCGAACTGTTTAAGCATTTGTGGAGGGCGGAACAGCTTTTCCTGTGATTTCAGATAAAGCTTCAGATACCTGGCAACCATGATTTTAGGACACAATATGGCCAAGTGACGTTACTATGACGCGTAGCTAATTTACTGGCACTAGGGTGAATCAAGCACACTGCCAAAAACTCAGCGTCATGGCTTCAACGTCTTTCTGCGCGCACGTTCTCACCAATGGCTAATCCAATTCATGCGCACTGAATAGGTCATAATCTTGCACATTTAGTCTGTGCGTCTGTGTTGACTACGTTTCTAGCCATATACTGAGATCCGACATAAGTTGGAACCAAGAATAAGTATTTTTATATCGAGTGGCTTCTATACTTCGTCTCATCCTACGATGGACTAAAGGCCAAAGCCACGGGCCGCCAGGTCCAATTACTTTCCACGCTGAACTATGACACGCTTAGCATTGATTAGGTTTGGATGAATACTGATGCTTCGAATCCAAAAACGCTGCGTCATTTTTATAGCTTCGACACTGCGAAGAGCCAGTACGTCGTGGCTTTCTTTGGAATGTAAAATTGTTGAGTCACTCATTTGCTCGATCCGAACCACTGTCCGCCCATTCCCATCAGTGATTCGAGACGCGGGCACCAATACATGCATCGAAGCGAAATACCACACAATGTCTAAGTGGCTCGTGATTGGATCTGGCGGTTCGTAGCTTCTGCCTTTAGTCCACCATAGGTGAGACGAAGTATAATCTGGTTCTTGAAAGGTGAATGTCAGCCAGTTTGGCCGTTCGCCAGCAAGCTCTGCCAGCATCTGCTTACCTATAGATCTGACTAGACTGTGGGTATAGAGCAGCTGCCAACCTTTAATAAACTTAGTGATTTTAGAATCCCTTTTCCCCAATCAATCCTAGTGCATCAGAAACATTAAGAGATGTTGTCTACAGGAACAAATTGCGGACATTAAGGCAAGAAGGTCATATGTGTATTGCGGTAATATGAATTGAGGATGGAGCGTCTGGATATTACCTATTTCATCCTTCAATGACGCATATACATTTTCGATGCTGCAAAAATTAGGCCCATATTATATTCTTTTGTACTTGCAGTAACTGGCAACTTAAAAATCGCAGGGCGTGGTGAGTCTTGACCATCTTATGATTGCCCCTCAACCATAGTGAGATCGTTGCGTTAGCCGATAAGTACGGCGGAGAACAAATCAAGACGCAAGGAGCCTGAACATGCATGCGTGAACAGCATGCATGCGGCGACTATGGACGCAAATGCATGGCGGACGGGGCGGAAGTCAAACGAAGGAAGCGGCGGCCATAACCCAGAGAAGAAGGCGCCGAATGCAACGGGCACCGCCAATTATGGCAGGCTCCTCAGGACGCACAATGACATCTTTGGGATCAAACCCGGTAATCACTCGGGAGCACGGAAAGACAAGGATGCAGGGGCTCTAGTTGACGACGACGCGCGGCCAGGTGACGCTGCTAATGATGCAACACACGAACTCCGGGACGCCCCTTGCGTTTATATAATCACCGCATTGTGCACTGGTTACACTGGCAAACCGGTTTTTCACCGCTCGTGGCACCTCTTCGCCTCAATTTTCTCAGAGGTGCGACGGAGATATATACGGGGACATAGACAGCATGGACAACATTCAAAGACATAGACGACAGAGTGCAAGGAATAAAACAATAAGCGGCAAGAGTGTCGAAAGCGATGCAACGAATAAAAGGACACGTGAAAATGTATGACAGTCCTTCAAGTTTAAGATCTAATTTTAACGAGGTGATTGTGATATTTCGAGAGAACGAGAGGGTATACATATTGGTAGGTGGAGTTCCAACCTAGCTTGAAGAGGTAAGATCATTCGCAAAGCAGTCGAGACGGTCCATAGATTTAACTGCATAAGAGCTCATACATTTGTCTTCTAGTCAAACATGTTCCCCTGGCAGAACTAAAAACGCCCAAAGTTGCTAGAGAGAACACGAAATACGACATAGAAATGAACAATCATGGGGTCAGAATGTGGCAGTTGATATTTATTTTCAGCAGTTACAGACGCGAACTTCGTGGGCTGTCACTAGCGTATAGTACATTAAAATCAGGCGAAGGACAAGCTACGTTGGGACATCGTCTGACAACGTTGAATCAATAACAACCTGCTGGCGCTCGTATGCAGTCGGATGTGCTGCCCGCGGTATTTCGACGCACCGAGCTCTGTAATTCAATGCCTTCAATGAAATTATTTAAAGAAAAATCTGACTAGAACTGTTTGTTTCACCGCAATTGATGACGCAACAGGCAGAGGTCGTGGGTGGCTTGGCATAAAATCTTCTCTCTAAGCAGAACATTAATGTAGGAACTGAACCGTGTGGTTTTCCTCGAATGAAGGGCAGGAGATCGAACTTTACTCCGTTTCACCTTATGTTGTACCGCAGACAAGGGTAGAAGCGCGAGCTCATAGCGTTGGCAGCTACTCTTAACGCACGAGAGCTTGTGCCGCCGAGATGTGCCCTAGAGCAAGGAGCTCGCGCTTGTAGCCTTTCCTGCAGTACATCATAAGGTGAAACAGAGTATAGAGGGGGCGCTTTATCGAGCTTGTTGTCCACACAGGCCCGTGTTTACCAACACAGCATAACACAAATTTTGAGCCTCGCCTATATTTCGTCTCACCTTAGCATGGACTATTGTTAGCCGCGCGTGCCAAAAGCCCGAGCTAGTTGCTCTGGATGAAGCCTCGGCGACTGCACGAGCGCTCGTGCAGCGAGTGCTCCAGTCAAGGCAGTCGAAGCTAGCCGCTCGCGCTTGCACAGCCTTCGCAGTTAGTCCATGCTAAGGTGAAATGAAGTATAGCAAGGTCTGGGCACAAGCGCTTCGCTCTGACCAGTGCTTCAGTCGCACGAGGAGCGGCACTCGAATCGTCATCTTCGATTTCTCTAATCAAGAACAAACAATAAAATTTGGTTTCTTGCCCTCACAGCTGAAGCGTGGCGCTAGAGGCGTGACTGTTCGACCTCCTCCCCAATAATCAGCCAAGCGCGGTTTTTCTATATTTACAAAGCGCACTGGTTTCGAATGAGCTGACTAATTCCCTCCAATTGTATTCAATTACATTAAGGTAGCAATTTGGGCCAGTTGGTTCATGATCACCTAAAGAAGCGCAAAAATACAAGGACGAGGAAGTAAACAGACAGAGAGCGCTCTATGTCTGTTTACTTCCTCGTCCTTGTATTTTTTGCGCTTCTTTAGGTGTATTCAATTAAACGAAAATGACACAAGCAAGCTTCTCTTCTAAAAGCTATTTCGAATAATAGATTTATAATTTTGAATAAACACGCAGCATTTGTAAATACAAATAAAACTGTTAGGAGGCCTTAAATAGATTTTAAGAAAAAACAATTTTGAAATCTTTTCTTATTTAATAAAATAAACTTACGTTGCATCGCATAGGTTGCTTGAGAGTTATGCGAATTTAAACTTTTTCGTGCAAAATGCACTAAAAACCGACAGCTGGTATCTAAACTATTGATCATGCTTTGCGCGTTTTCGCCTGTTTATTCGGAGTCAGTCGGCGCCTTCTAAATACCAAAACGTTCTTGATTATTTTCTCAAATGTAAGACCTCTTTCATGTGTATATGTTAACGTCATGATAACTGTTCTCTACAAAACATCTCGGACGAACTTATACAGTCATGTCTCATTAATGCGGATCTTATTAATATACTCACTATATAGACAACATTTTCAATTATAAACTGGGCAAATAAATGCATTTGTGTCTCGTAATTGTGAACAACTCACATTGTGGACCCTTTTTGGGGGGAACGGAGGGATCCATATTAACAAGATATTACTGCAGGTAAGGTTACGTGTCTTTCTGCATATTCACTAGGGATGTCACGAACCACCCTAGGTTCGATTTCGAAAGGTTTCGATATTTTCGAAGCGAACGGAGGTTCGCATTCGAAAATTTCGATATTTTCGTACCGACCGAGGTTCGACTTCGAAAAATTCGCAACTTTCGATCACAGTAGAGTTTCGATTTCGAAAAGTTCGAAGCTTTCACGGTTTTTAAAATTTCGGGTTCGAACATTTCGAATATTCTTTTACTTGAGGTTCGATAAATTCGACGATTTCGAATTTTCCTAACTTAAAAATCGAGATATTCGAAAAATTTGAATTTCTTGGGATCTGAAGTTCGAAAAAATTCGAAGATTTCGAAATTCTTTTCATATAAAATTCGAAAAATTCGAACGCTTCGAGTTGTTATAGACACAAAGTTCGAACAATTCGAAGATATCGAATTTCTTTCTACATAAAGTTCGAGAAGTTCGAAAGTTTCGATTCTCCTTTAAAACTAATTAAAAAAAAAACTTCGAAGATTTCGAATTTTTTCAAGTCCAAGTATTCAACGTTCAAAGTCCGGTTTTATTGTTCCTCCACAGTTTCAGTTTGAAATAACGTTTTCATGACTCACTGGTTTTCACGAAATCAGGGTTAGAAAAGTTAGGGTGTGATATTTAGACTCCACGAAGTTGGTCAGGCAATTAAATGAGACGACGAGTGTCCCGGATGTGCTGGAATATTTGCCAGTGCAGAGTGGCGTGTGACCATAGATCAGTAATTTTGAGCACCAGCCCAGGGGGGGGGGGGTCTTTAACGTGCATTACGCAGTAGTGATCACACGAACGCACTGTTTTACGATACTCACCCAGTTCGAAACGGCCAGGGGCGGGCAGGAGGTTGAGGCTCAGAAAAATTTTGAAGCGACCTGGCAAACTACCTCCCCACCCCTTGCACGCCTGTAGTAATCCGATCGAACGCCGCCCGAGTGACGCTGGTATATAGTAATTTAAGTTTGTAATTGTCCTGGAGGTTTATTTTCCGGGACGGAGGAAACGCCCCACAAAAGTACAGAAGACGACACAACTGGAGGTCGAAGAGCGTTCTACCATACAAGTGGCGTCGGAAGAGGAAAAACGGGGGCAGGGGGAGCTCTAGCCCCCCTTCGCCTCCTTCCAGATATTTCGGACTGCTAAAGAAAACAATACGGGGAAAGAGGAGGGCGTGGTCGAGCTTATTTTAATCTGAAATTATTTATGTGTATGTATAACGACTGTCGCTCTTCACTGTATAAAAGAACGCGTAGACGCCGTAGGTGGTCATTGTCGGAAACTCGTTGTCAGAAGGCACTACTTGTCAAATGCTTAGAGGTGCCGAAGTTCAAAGCTATGTCTTTTCGACCTCAATGACTGTGCCATTGGTAAAAAGAAAGATAAACATAAGAATAAATGCGGGGATAAAAAGCTGGAGAAAAAAAAATAAAGAAACTATAAAGATCCCACCGGAAGTGTTGTATTCTTTGCATATTCAGAAGCTGAGAACTTCGAAACAAGTTTTTCCTACTCAAATGTGTACAGGCTAAAAGAAACACTGCCCAAAAACGTAAAGCCAAAAAAAAATAATAATGACATGTTGAATTTGATTAATATTAGAAATCTTCCCCTGACTTAATTTATTCTCAACGTGAAAAAATAATAAATACATTATTTTTTATTCTGCAGATGGCAATTATATGAACTGTCTGTGGTGTTAATTTAAATGCTATACCTCAAACAACTTAGACGAAAAACAAAATACCAAGTTTAGAGCATACTTGCCCGTAGATAAATGTTTGGACATTTCTTCGAAACTCATCTTGAGTAACAATAATCACATCTTAAGACGACACTTACCTAAGCTATACATAGATCATTCTTAAAAGGTTTAACATCTCAACCGTAAATAGCTTGGGCTTTAGCCCGCTTCAAATATCGCACAAACGACAATCGTCAAAAACCCGTCGTCCTCCGTCGCCCCTTCGGGAATTTATTTCTTTAAAACTGAGCGTGCCAGAATATTGTAATAAACGGCATTGTCTTTGGTAAGGAACGCAGCACCGCATGTAAAAATTCGAGAGAAAAAAATTACGAATGTACCTCACTACTTGAATTCAAATGAAACCGTCCGCCGGTCTTTCGAAGTTCGACGAACGTCGAACTTTTACCCTAAAAATTCGAAGTTCGTCGAACTTTTAATTTTTCAGGGATTCGATAGTTCGAAACTTTTCGAATTATCTCGATAAATAAATTCGAAAGTTCGAAAATTCTCGAATTCCTTGGCGTAGGAAGTTCGAAAGTTCGAAAAGCTTCGAACTTTTTAGTGCAAGAAAATCGAAAATTCGGAAATTATCGAATTTTTTGGTCTATCAAGTTCGAAAGTTCGACAAGCATCGAATTTGGCAGCGTAATAAGTTCGAAAGTTCGAAAGGAATCGATTTTTTAGCGTAATAAGTTCGACAATTCGAAAAGAGTCGAACTTCTAGTTTAACAAGTTCGAAAATTCGACTTCCGTCGAATTTTACGATATAGAAAGTTTGAAAATTCGATATCTTTTCGAACCTTTCGAACCGCTTGATTCGATCATCGAAACTTCGGTTCGAAAAAAGTTCGCGGCATCCCTAATATTCACCCATTCTAGAAGGCTGCAATACACCGAGTGACGAAAGGAAAGCGTTCGTCTGCAGCTGGAAGCTCGCTGTGTCTCCCAATATTGTTAGGCAAATTCTGCCCCTATCCATTATTTTTAAAGCCGGCCTTCCTCGCAGCTGGATGAGTCGTCCTACAATATTCGGAAACCTTTTCATCTGCGGCTCGCTAGAGCGAGCTTTGAGGCCGAATTCTAAAGGTCCTCTGGATACTCCAGAAAGAGCTCAGAAGGGGACCAGGTAATTGACGGCCAACCGAATCGTTGCATGCATGAAAACTACAAATGAGAGCCGCCGTTTGTGAGTTGCGAGGCATAATGAAAGATGAAAAAAATAAACAAAATTGAACGAGGTAGAAAATGAAGGACACAATGAAGTCATCAGACTCAACGCGAAGCTCCGTGGCTCATTGTCTAATAGAGGTACTGTTACAAAAATGGGTTATATACGACTGTCACGACATACTACTAGAAATGAGCCTCGTAATCACTGGATAATCTGTGACAACATTACGGTGATGTACGGCATTGTTTGTGTAATAAAAAACCTGCATTATAGTCTCGAGCCGTCAGCAACAGTGTCACTCAAACGCGTTGGAAACACCGTGCTCAGGAGTTTTTGTTCGGGAAGCCTGGAGGTACTCCGAGGAATCCGGGAAGGTAGACTTTATAAGTCTTTCATTGGGAAGCTTTAGTAGGCCGCTCCGATAACTCCGATAACGATAACTGATACTCAGCGGGCGCCTTTGCGCATGCCTCGTGTCGCTAGTGGATATCGTTAACGGAGCACAGAAGCGATCTAGTAAAACGATCTACTAAACCATAGCCCCTTCTATACTCACAAAGCCTGGCAGTTCGACGACGAAGCCATAGAGTGCCCGGTCGTAGATTTGGAGCGCGAGGATCTGGTAGCAGAGAGCATTTCTGGTATTCAGCGCACAGCTTCTGCAGCGGCGAGGACCCGAAACATGGTTTTCAAACCCGACGAGAAAAGAAGCGGTAGCGCGAAGAACGCGAGGAGCACGAGCGGACATTCCATCGCTCGGGAGAAGTGTGTTTCGGCGTCTCGCCGCAGCGAGGCGCCGGTTACATGCCTCTCCTCTCATCCGTTGTCTGCCGCACCACCTTTTCACTTTCGGCGGCCGCATCTCGTTGCGATCTGCCAGGTTTGTCAGTATTAGCGGCGAGATGTTTCGGTGGCGCCCTCGTTTGGTTACCTTTCGTGACGTCATTACCTTGTGAACAACAAGTTCGATGATGTTTGTAATGGGCATGGTGGAAGCCTGAAATCATAGCGCTCTAAAAGCAACACTGCCCACACCGTCAAAATTGAAGTTCTTGCATTCTTCTTATTTCCGTCGATGAGACATCCTTTGCTGACGTCATAGTCAGCATTCGGCCAATTGGGATGGGCCGACCACAGCGACGCTTTCGATCGCTCACGTCGCCAATAGAGGAGGCTATGACTAAACGTAATTGTAGTTTGTGTTTGCAAACACACTCCTCACTATAGACTTTTTTAATGTTTACAAAATCACAGTCCCGCGTGCGGTCTTCACAGCTCCGCACGTGCGTGTTCGTCGCTTCGGAAAGCGAGGAAAGCATGCGCCATACGCACGAACAGTCAAGATGGCACCGGCCACACGCTCTTTTTGAAAGGTCTTTGGTGGCGCCCTCCTATGGTTCCCTCTCGTGACGTCATTACCTTGCGAACAACAAGTTCGATGGTGTTTGTTAATAGCATGGTGGAAGCTTGAAATAATTGCGCTCTCAATGCAACACTTTCAACACCGTCAAAATTAAACTTCTTACATTCCTCTTATTTCCGTGGATGATAAATCCTTTCCTGACGTCATAGTAAGCATTCGGCCAATCACGGCAGGCCGACCAGCGACGCTTTCGATCGCGCACGTCGCATAGTAGAGCCACTAAATGAGCTGCGCTTAGGTATCGGCACTCGTTCACCGACATTGCTGTGGCGCCGCCATATTGGGGCTTGTGCAGAGCAGACGCAACTGCAGATCGTCATGATTCAAAAGTGCGACTTCCTCAGCATTTGATTCGGTGTTAGGAAGCTCATGCAATATTGCTTTTCTCTGTCGCGGACTGTTTAAAATTTTGTGGAGGACGTAAACGCGTTTCCTGTGATTTCAGATAAAGCTTCAGATAACTGGCAACCATGATTTTAAGCCACACATGGCCAAGTGTCGTTACTCTGAAGCGTAGCTTATTTAGTGGCTCTAGTCTATAGGGAGTATTCACTGGCGGCCGTATCTGTGCGCGTGACTGCTGAGCGCGTGCTGACGGCGAGCTTCCACAGTTCTTTTGCAACGCGCATTCCGCACCATCAAGATTGCCGATCTTAGCAGGCTGTTAATGTAGCTCGTTCTGAGCATGCACCCGAACATCGCCCTCAAACATGGCGTCCAGTGAATGCCCCCTATAGTCAGTGAGGGTATAATCAACAGACGGTGTCATTTTTTGTTGTTTGTTTTTAGTCTTGGGGGTTTCATTGTGAATGGTAACCTCCTCAAGCTTGACCGCTGCTCACTCTGGTACTCCGTCGGTCGCGTGGGAAGTTGTGAACTCGCTTGGGCTGCGCAACCGCCGAGGCAACCGTAAAGTATAAAGTTTTACTTAGCTCATCAGTGATTATTCGAGTCATTAAAATGTCCTAGGTGACAGCTATGTCGCATAAATGATGTAATCACACAGTTGTGGGTATTTCAACACATAGGGAGGCTATCGTACATCTGGCACCTACGCAGTTTGAAATAGTTGTGTCTGAGAACGAGGAATGAAGGCGTCTGATGTACAATTACGCATGAATATCAGCAGTCCTACATTCATTTTGAAAATTGTATTCAAGAAGACCCAGCAAACAGTTACGCT
Source organism: Ixodes ricinus (assembly GCA_037355805.1). Taxonomy (NCBI): domain Eukaryota; kingdom Metazoa; phylum Arthropoda; class Arachnida; order Ixodida; family Ixodidae; genus Ixodes; species Ixodes ricinus. Next base: position 142,952 of record JAZHYW010028717.1, on the reverse strand, counting down.
ACGCTCATGAAGTTTTCAGTTTGAAGGTACAAAGCGCTCTTTTTTCATATTCCGAAACCTTTTTTTTTTTGCTGAAGAGAGAGAGAGAGAGAGAACAAAGAAGTACACGAAGGGGGTGACACTACGATTGCGCTGGTCGGCTACTTAGCGAATCTGAAACCTAAGATGGCGCCTGCAAACTGTCGATCTCAGCACCCTGCACGCAAGGCTCACGAAGGAAAGAATAAAAAGGAAGCTCCTCAAACATTGATACGGTTACGTTGATTCGAAGAGGTGACTAAGTCGAAAGGCTGCATGTTCATCCTGCATCGTTTGTTAGACGCGCAATAAATTCCTAGAACCCTGGAAACTCTCAAACAGTGCTCCCGAGATGACCAAGCCAGTTCTGTGTGCGCGATCCCGTCTCGAGTCTTTGTTTTCATTAGCAGACGTCGTTGCGTCCTTCCGCCTCCTCCTTCCCCGAGAAGGCAGACGCAGTCCCCGCCGCCCCTCCCTTGCGCCGGTGGCTGTCCGGAAGTGTCCCTGTTCAATTTGGGGCCTTCAAATTGGCACGCGGCAAGTCAAGCGAAGTCCGGCCGTCGCGCAGATGTGCGCGCGAGCGTGTTGCAACGCGATGGCGGCGGCGGCACCCTGCGCGAGCTGCCGTAATGATGACGGATCGGGAACAGGATTCCGCGCCCGGCCGTTCTTATGCTACGACTCCGTGCAACCCCTAAGCTGACAGCTAGTGCGGTGGAAGTTACGTGCTCGTTCGACCAATCGCACGTCTAGGTTTCGTCACGTGATCACGCTTTCAGGCGGTTCAGGCGATGAAAGGAAGGTTGTTGATTGGTCCGGCGAACGCGTAGCGCCCACCGCACTGTCAGCTAAGAAGTGAGCGTAGTATAGCCGGATCCACGAAAAGTGCGCGAGCCCTCGCGCTGCATATCTACGCTAACAAAAAAAAAAAAAGACACGACGCAAAATATTGCAGATTTTAGGAGCCTTGTCCCCATAGACAGCATGATAATAAGTTAGGGAGGGGAAAAAAAGGGGGGGGGGGGCGAGCCGTTTGTACAAACGTGGCCATACGAAGCTCTGCTCGTGGTGTGACTTCATTTCGAGCAGTGGGGGTTGTATATGACGGCTGTCAGGTTTTTGGTACGCGACCTATTACGACGTCACTGGCGGTTCGGGCTGGAATTGTTAACTCGTCCTTGGGATATGTTTCTGGGTGTGACTGGCAGTGGAACTCGGAGATTCCAATGGCGGTGGGGTACATTATCGCAGGAAAGAGATGGGGAGGTTGTATGGGTGTTCCGGTTACGCTGGAAATATGAAAAAGAAATCCTCTGGTGGTGCTAATACTATTTTCCGGAAACCAACGCAACATTTGGGGTCGGTGTTCTTGAAAGTACTTGTTTCTGGCGGGCTCGTGACGATAAATCAACTTAGGAATAATCAAACAAATGAAATAAAATTAAAAAAAACGCAAACTTATTTAATTGAATTTTTCGATGAGTGGTAATTCAAGAGATAAGAGCTTTTTAACGTAAAGGGACCGTCTCTTCTTGCCCCTCTTTATTTAAAAGCTTTCGTCTCTTTGATGTTTCAGTGCTCAATTTTTCTATCCGGTTTCTTAACTCGTTTCACCAATCGTGCCGAATTTTTTTGCACATCCGCCTGCATTGTTTTCTTGCCAAATGTGTATAGACTTTTTTGCAAAGACTCAGAAGCGGCACACGAGTCAAGAGTGTCATCTCATTGCATAAAAAAAAAGCTCACAATTTTGAGTCCACAAAGTGTTTCCCTTAAAAAATATTTCAGTCGCCTGTTCAATGTACTTGAACTTGTTCGACAAAGTCGTAGAAATTGCATTTGTAAAAAAGAAAATATTTTTACGTCTGGAAATGAGTAAGACCCCTTCTTCACACGTGCTTCTTTAAGTACCTAAGTATGTGTAGACATTTAAACTATGAAGGCAACGACATGACGCAGCAGTTTATCATCGCACTCGGACAAGGCAAGATCCGAACTCTGGTATCGCTAAAAACAAAACTCGTCGTGTTCAAATCACATAAAATTAAAAGTGTTTTATTTATAGACAAGCGTCCAGGAGGACGGGGCAAAAGACGACTAGGTTCGCCTGACCAGGCCTCGTCTCCTTATTAAATGCAACACACACACACACACACACACACACACACACACACACACACACACACACACACACACACACACACACACACACACACACACACACACACACACACACACACACACACACACACACACACACACACACACACACACACACACACACACACACACACACACACACACACACAGCGCGCGCGCGCGCACACACACACACACGCAAACGCTCAACACACACACACACACAAAAAAGAAGAAAACCTTACCAGTTATCCTCAAACTTCTACAAGACATAACCAACGCCCACCCATCATAGAACGGGCGAACTGAAACAATAATATGACAAGTGTCTGGTGAACGCCAGCACGTGCCAAACAACATGCGTACCGGATGAAGGGACTTTAATGAGGTATCCGAACGGTCCGGCAATGGGGTCAGTCCACGTCAGGGGCTCCTCCAGCATGCATCGACTTGTCCGGACAGAGTCGTCGAGCCGCTGGAGCTGGAACGCCCATGCAGGATGCACGACGCCAAGAAGGGACGGCAACGTCCATGAACAGACAGCGGTGTCGGGCTTCGTTCCACTTGGCGCCTCTCCGACCGAGAGGTGCCGAGAAATGGCTTTGTCCCGGAGGAGCCTCAAAGCCATCGCCCTGCGCATGTGTCGTGTGTGCCAGGGGAGCGGATGCAAACAGAGCCGTCCAACTGCATTCATTTTCATTTCTGGCTCCCGCTGATGCATGGCCGCGGGGGAAAGGGACAGCACTCGTCCCCGCTGTTTTGCAGAGCCCGAGAGAAGTCGTTCACACAGTTGCGTGTGTCTTGAAAAAGAAAAAAAAATGGAAATTCCGCGAAGTACATTGACATGTGCAGGTTAGACATGACGGTGATAGAAGGGGTCAATATGTAACGGTTAGGAGTGGCCCTGGGCTTTTCTGTGGTGGATCGGTGAGAAGTAATAAGTGACGTACGTACTAGCACACAGAGACAGTGTTATTTGGAATTTCCTACGGCATTATGTGTGTGTGCGTGTCACGAGGGCCTCTGTAAATCGTGAAAAATATTCGTGTCCCACGTGGCAAACACATGCGCGCTCGCGGCAGAGAGATATGGGGCTTGCTTGACAGTAAAATGTATGACCACTTTTTACGCTATCTGAGTAAGCTTTGATCCCAGATTCGGTCTATAGCTGTCTTGCAGCCCATTCGGAACAAGAAAAAAAGAAATTGTCCTGAGGTTGCGTTTGTCCCGACATTCGTGGACCTGCATCAGCATACACCGGCAAAAAACGTACAGGGCTGTGCAGAAAAGTAGAAGCCAGTGTACCTGTGGTAGGGGTTTTCAGACAGACTGCAGTCCTAAGTCAAATATGACGGCGTGCGCTATGCGTAGCTGATGCAGAAGGTGTATGTCAATCAAACGGGCCCCCTGTGGGTTCGCGTGAACGAACGATATATATATATATATATATATATATATATATATATATATATATATATATATATATATATATATTAGCAGCTGGAGAGGAATGTTCTGTGTCAATTCATAAGTATAGTGCGCATGCATTCTTTTCAACGACGCTCGTGTTTCGACAGCATTGCGTCCGAGGGTTTTCCAAGTGGATAGTGGTATCGTTAGGACCTTTTTAGGCCCTAACGATAGTAGCTGTCTAAGAAACTAGCTCAATAAAGAACTCATGGACACTGTGTAAGCTCGTCTGACTCATTCCTGTAGCTCATGCTACATTACACATTAGTTGACGGACGTCGTGTTCTCCGGGCTTATATCGATTTTAGCAACAATGTCCTTACATAGTTACAAACTGAGTGAGCAGTTAGGTATGTCCATCGAAGCGTATTTTATTTCTTCTTCGTGGAAGAAATCTTCAAACAAGACAGACTAGATGCCATCGACTGCCGCTGCTGCAGTCCCTGCCATATCGGATTTCAAACTTCCGTACTGAAAGCAGCGTACATCACAGCGTTTGACCAATCAACATCTCCAAGGAATCAGAAAAGGCGCAAAATAATTATATAACTAATATTATAAAAAACTTGTTTGACACGATTGCAATTTCCCTGCCTCTAGTACCTAACCGAAAAAAAATGGTGTCATATAAACAGGACTTCCATATTTTCACGTCAAAGGAGAAAGCCAAACTCCAACACCGCAAATAAGAAACGCAAACGGCGAGAGATACTCCCCAACAAAAGCGAGCCATTCGAAGTTCTACACTGTCTCCGACGGAGACAACACAAAAGACGTGAGAAATCCACGGAGCACGCCCGTTTCGGACGCGGCGGGGTGTCCTTCATCCGCTGCGTGTGCCCGCGCGAAGACAGTTGCAGCAGCCAGCGACCGTGAAAGAAAGCCGTACACGCACGCAACGGATCTCACAGCCGCCGAACGCTCGGGAAGTGCATCCAGCAGCGGGTCCTCGATTAGGGCCAAATCTCTGCACGCGCCGACGCAGCAGAAGGCAGACCGCATTCGGGTCCGGCCAGCGATGTGGGTTTTGCGGGCGGCAAAGGCGGAGCGGCTGGACGTTGTTGTTGCCTGCCTGGACGTTTCAGACGGTCACGAACGCGTCTGGAAGACTCGGACTTGGCCGCGTGAGTGCCGCGCACGGAACCAACGGGTTTTTCGTCTGTCCCGGTTGTCTGCTGTGAGTTTGTTTTTGTCCGGACAGTGAGTCGTTCCGTGGTTCGGTATACAAATAAGGCTCTAACGAAGCCGGGTTCGTCGAAGTCTGCCGCTGTGCTTGTCAAGTTGGTTTGACTACCTCTCCAGCGTGGCTAATATGTCTGATGTAACGTTGAACGCGTTCCTGGTACTCGCAACAATTAGCGTAGCATGCTTTAAACTCATTCAGTGCAAAAAAAAAAGAATATGCAACATTGCATTTAAACAGTGAATGCGTTCAACAGATCATTCTATTCGAGTTAGTGTCGTACATGGATTCCAATTAGAGCATACGCATTGCCGCGACATATTTATTGGTTTCACAATTGTTTATCATGGTGGTATATCATCTTTATACTACAGTTTATCATGGCAGTATATCATTGTCGTTTATCGTTTTCAACACGGATTAAATAAAACTTTTAGGAGAGTACAAGCGTCCAATATCGGACAGCTTCAAGATGTTCATAAATGGTGTTTCGAACTACGAAACTACTGCCTGTATTTCGGACATGTACTCAGGTTAAAAAAGTGACACGCTTTTTAAGTTAAGATCGTTCTTGCTTACGGGATAATATTTTGCCCGCGATTGAATGTATTTTGAGCCTCTTTGCGTGGTTATTTATTTCGGACTCCTTCTCTCTGAAATACCTCCACGTGTCTACAGGTGTCGATCTAAAATATTAAACGCGGTTTTTCGGACAGCAAAAATAGACTAACGCATCCCAGAAAGCTGAAACTCCGTGAGAACGTGACGCCTATGGTGGTGACAAAATGCGAAAGTTTGAAAACATAGCCTGTCTCAAAAGATACATCAAAATTATCTATGCATAAGCCGACGTCTAACTAAGTCTATTATTCATCAAACCAAAAAGTTACATTATGGGCTTCAGTACAATTTTTTGAAGTTAGAAAAAAACTAGTCAGCGAAAAAAATGATATTGTTTGCTTTCTTTCTGATATTTTTTTTCACGATAATAAATGTTACAGGTGACTACAACATCCTGTCTTGGTTTGATTAATTGTAGGCTTGGGTGTACCTAAGCCAATAGAAATTTTTTTCTCTATATATATATATATATATATATATATATATATATATATATATATATATATATATATATATATATATATATATATATTAAGGGAATGCTCTTAAACTTTCGCATTTTATCACCACCGCTAGCGTCGCGTTCTCACGGAGTTCCAGTTTTCTGCCATAGGTAGTTTACTTGTTGCGAGCTGAAATTTTGAGTTTTATTTTCTTGATCCACGCCTGTACTTCAATCTTTTAAGAGCGAGAGAAGACTCGAGTACTTCAGCCTGCGGAAGAATCCGAGCCGACTTACCAGAACCAACAACACTGTGTTCCTAATCATCACTGAGATAGTAAGCAAATGAAAGTTCATTCTCAGTGTTCCATCGCAGATTGCATATACGGGTCAACGTGTTTCTTGAACCATTTCTTCGCCAGGTTTTCTTTAATAAATATTTACGTGCTCTGCAAACAAAACAAAAAAATTATGTAATGAGTTTTTTTCCTTGTACTCTCCGACAGCTTTACCGATAACGTGCATGTCGGTTACGATCACCTCGCGATCAGTGGCTAGTGCATAAGATCGCACCATTATCCCACAAGCACAATCAGGAACCGATCGAAATTCAACAAAAGCCATCAAAGTTTATCGACACTGAGAATCGAGTGCCCTTGGCTGAAGAACCGTTACAAGCAGAGCCTGTTGTGTCTTATCACACCATACGCTTTTTAGTCTCGCGAGCCACGTATCGGGTGGCCCAAATCACGGGTCTTCTCGACTCGAGCAAGACGACCTGTCCACCACGAGCATATATAAGAATGCGATGCGACATGAATTGACAACCGAAAATCGAATGCGCGGCGTGGGCAACAGCACCAAACGCGGGTGGTCTGACCACAAGGGGCTCGTAAAGACATTTCTTCGAGAAGAGGGAACGGTATCATCTTGATCTCGAGTCAGCCCCACGCAAGTATAGAAGGAGCTTCTTGCCGAGTGACTCGAGCAAAAAAGATTCATAGTCGAGCGATCGCTTCTCGTTGCAACGTTGTAGCCACCCATAGGACGTCCATCAACTCGTTCGAGCTGCCCGCTGGACTCGGCGAGGGTTGTATACGCAACTCCGTGGCGCCGTCTTCCATATACACCCCATATTTATAAGAGTGTATAGTACACTAGGCTATCATAGTTTTATCGTTAAAAAAAATGGAAACAGGTTTAGAAAGACACAATTTTCTGGATACCTCAAGAAGAACCGATTGGGCCCGGAGGAGTGCACTCCTCCGGGCCCAATCGGTTCTTCTTGAGGTATCCAGAAACTTGCGTCTTTCTAAACCTGTTTCCATTTTTTTAACGATAAAACTATGATAGCCTAGTGTACTATACACTCTTATAAATATGGGGTGTATAGAGGTTCACCTCTTGTCCCATATGTAAGACCCCAAAACGACATTTGGACGTTCAGTCCAGTGATAGAGCTGGGGATACCAACTTCTACGAGTGGCTTGATAGCTGTTGGATATAACGTACTAAATAGCTAATCTGCCTATAAAAGACTAGAAAAAAAACACTGAAGTTTTGCAGCAGGGCCAAAATCTTAGTTGTCTTACTGTATCCTTTAATGCGTACATGACCTTTTTTAATAAGTTGCATCGGTCGACTTTCAAGCCGCCTTTGAAAGTTGGTATCGTCGGCTCAACGTCTGTGGACTGAACGTCGAATTTTTGTTTTGGGGTGTTACATATGGGACAAGGGCTGTACGCCTAGAGTCGCAATTTTTATCACTGACGCTATGCAGAGCGCCAGTTCGTCTGCTTCTTTGCAGGGGTTGTGATGACGTCAGAACGACGCCGAGTTCTGATTGGCTCTGATGGAGGGATAGTGGGTAGACCTTCAAGGCAGCTTGCATTGGGGTCTACCCACTATCCTTCAATCAGAGCCAATCAGAACTCGGCGTCGTTCTGACGTCACCGCAACCCCTGCAAAAGAAGCAACGAACTTGCGCTCCGCATAGTCGCTGAGATCTCAATTTAAGAGACGCAGGGTGTGGCTTATTTATGTTCATGCTCCTTGCTTCGTGATTCGTTTTTTTTTTCTGCGTTCTTATTGACTTATTGGCTGTGGAGCGACGATGCCACACCCTGCGTTTGTTAAGTTGTCAGCAACTATGTGTGGGAGGAGAGGAGGAAAAGGCGCGGGGACGTCAGAACGCCGAGCTCCGATTCGAACGATTAGTGGGTAGACTCAGAGCCGTATATGGAGAGGGGAGTTTGGCCAATGGGAGGAGCGGGCAGAGCCAGGACGTGCACACTCCTCCCATTCTCCCATTCCCCGCTAAATTTAGCGGGGAATTGAATTGGTGTTGAGGTCACGTGGTGTCGATTTTCTAGCTAAATTTAACGGAGAAACTGTGAGGAGGAGGAGGAGGAGCGGGAGGGAACGGAGGAGGAGGAGGAAAGGAGGAGAGGGTACGGAGGAAGGGGAGGAGGGGCATACCCCCGCCTCCGTACCCACCCCTCTTCCTCCTCAAGAGCTGCGGTCTAATTTCGCATTACAGAGATTTGTAGATGTCTTTCATTTTTTCCCGAGAACCTGTCGGCAACGGGTACTACATAGAATGGCCTCACCCTAAACCGAAGGACATTTAAGCACCCTAGGTTAGGGTGCCTCAGCGTCCTTCTGTTTAGGGTGATGCCATCCTTTGCATACTTCGTTTTAGCTAAAATCCAGACGCAGCCGATGTTACAAGCGCGAGCATGTGGTCCTGAACAGTGCTTGCACTGTACGAGCGCGCGTGCTTGGCTAGCAAGCGCGAGCTCCGGGCTTTTATAAGCCCAAAGCTCGAGTTTGTAGCATCGGCTGCGTCTGGACGTAAAGGGACCATGAAACGATATCGGGTTGGAATGTTCACTTTGCAGAGGCGTGCTGGTCCTAGTCTGGCCCAAGCAGACTCGCACAGACCGCCACTGATTCAGAAGCTTCGTCGTCGCGATGAAATTGCGAGGATAAATGGGGACTATTTCTTTCATTCTTGTCTCCGCAAAGCTTGATGACGTAGTTGGGGGATCGAAACCACCCGCCTGAGGACAGTCCAGCGCGGCTCAGGGATTGGACACGAGAACTGCGTGAGCACTCGACTTCGGCTCGTAACAATCAATGCGTCGGCGGACACTCAGGTAGCGGCTTGTGTTCAACCGCTGCGGTGATGAGAATAGCCGAACTTAACCGATGCCTGGAGCTCAGCGCGCTTTTATACTTTGCCAACCCCAGCGCGTGGCAATGATTAACGTTGGCGGCATAGGATCAACGATGTATAGGATAGGCACCACGTAAAGACCTCCAGGCTAGCGGTTGTGCTACACTGGCTAAATTTCTCACCTACAGCAAGTGACCCGTCGCAACTTTGAAATGGCTGACCAACTACACGCTGTCTAAATATCCACACAACCCCAATTATTTATTCACGTGGCCGCTTGTTCTGGCTACGAGTTGAGGGTGGTTGAGGGAACAAACGATGCTCATATTTCTCGACTTTCGTTTTTGACATCTGCTATTACCTAGTAAGAAAAACTAAGGCAAGTTAATTCAGTTGTTAACATTAGGGGGTGATTCTAAGTAGAATTTAGCGAAAAAAGAAAAATTCTTTCATGGCTCCTTTAAGCTGAAGCGAAGTATATATCACCCGATGCCGACAGTACGCGCTCACAAAAAAAAAAAAATATAATGAAATCGTCAAGAATAAAATGTCGCCGTAGCACAGTTAGCACCGCGAGCGTGTGCAGGGACGCACTCTTTTACGAGCTTCAGAATAAAAAAACAAAAACAGAAATTAGCATTCGGAACAAAATGGCTAGACGTCATCACCCTATGCAAAGCTCACACGAAGGCACCCTACCCTAGGTCTACCGAATAATCACTCGAACCTGAGTACGGCGTTGAGACATCCCCGCAGGCTCTCTTCTCCCCTTTCCCTCAGTTTTCCAACACATAGTAAAAACAGCAAGAAAGAAAGAAAAAGAAAAAAGTCCCTTTACGACATTGCTTAATTGAATTCCTTGCCTAGAGTGGAAAAAAGAACAGATATTGAAGCAGCGGGACTGTACTGCTTGTAAGCTATACAATCGAAAATTTTATTGTATTTGTTATTCAATATAATAAATAATATAAATCTATACTATTATTGCACTGTTACCAAGTTTTGAACGGTGTTTGTCAAGTTTTGACTTAATTTAATCAGTTTTATTTTCGTACGAAATAATCATAATAGTAATCCTATCAGCGGATTCAAATCGTCTTTTTCATGCTAGCTTCCTGAGGCTACCCTCTCAAAGCTGTGTGTTGTGGCACTAAAAATAAACCTAGTTTAACTCATCTCTCCATGGCACGCGTAATCTGTCCATAACAAGAAAAACTTCCTTACATAAAGCTATCGGCTGCACGTGTGCGAACTCGTCTAAGTATTAGCTCTTATATGGTTGCAAATTGCCGAAATCTTTAAACACGCGACGAAGTAAAGAAAACAGATTAAGTTACTTATTTTACTAACTTTATGGTGTAAAACTAAAGCAATCCAATCAAGTACTTTTTTCAAGGGCGGGTTATTGAAATTCTAGTAACTTCATATTGTCGGTGGCGCGTTCAAGACTACCCAGAAAGACCTAAACTCCCCCTCTTCGTGCCACTGAAAAGCTGATAGTCGCCCTCATAATAGCCTGATACAATTTCCACGTGGTCGCATAAATATGCTACTAATAGAAGCGCATCAAATGTAACATTGCCAATAATAGACCGATAGAATAGGCCTAACTACAATCTGGACGCCTCGCACTCCTATCCAAAGAACACGGAGAGTAACAATTGCAATGAAAAGGAGAACGAACAACGAAACAGATCCATCGAGGCAACTGAATGCACAGCATGAAAGGCGGTCGCTGAAAAGGCCATATCTGGCACAACTTGTATACGAACGATGAGAAAAGAATCAAAATGAACAACAACATCAACAACAAAACCGGATGATGCGATAAGATTCTTCGGCGTTCTAACAGCCCGCGCATCTCGAATCTTCCATTCTCCCCAGACAGATTCACCTCCGATTTCTTTTGAAAGAGCAGAGCACCCATCGCTTGTGTCGTCTGCGACAGCAGGAAGAGATAGCCGTCGTCAAGTGAGTGCATGCCGGCCCCGCATTTCGCCCTGACGCACCGTCGCCGGCCAATGCGCCTTTCATAAACCGAAGGCCTAACGAGCTTCTTCTCCATGACGAGTAAGAAGAAAAGACCCGATCCTCTCCTTTTCGAAACCGCTGAAGCTGACTGACCGGAGCAGATGCATCGGACGCCCCATAAAGCTGATACGCGTCCTCAATATCTAATCTATTTTATATAACAATGCGAATTACCATAAAGGTCGTACCTATATATGTAACGACGTCGCGTGTGTACACGCTTGCAGAAAGAAGACCTCCCTCGTCCCCAATAAGCGGCCGCGAGATCTCCCGACGAACTCGGTATAGCATCCATTTCGTCCCTTGTATACTATACGTTCCCCCGCAAGGGGACAGTGCGGTAAACGCTCCGTGGGATCGGTCCGTCTTTCCGCCACGTGATCATGCTCCCGTCCCCCTATACTCACGCTCAGAGAGATGGGTCACGTGATTAAAGGGGGAGGCTGATTGGTCCGAGGACTGCGTAGCACCCACCACACTTCCAGGCTAGGACTGAACGGAGTGTGCTAGAGAAGGTACGCTTATTCGTGTAACAGGTACGCTCCTTTCGCAACGAAACCATCGGACGAGCATCTTCTTTTCTTTTTTTTCTTTTTTTACGAGTGAATAACCGTGGCTAAGCGTATACACGCTAAAACTTCCCGGTCACGGTTTGCTGTCCCGAATCAAAAGCGGCCTTTCAATCTCCCTCAGCTTGTTGTGTGTGTATACACGCCTGTTGTATAAGGGGACCAATCGAGTTAGCCGGTGCAGACCCCGAGGCTATAGGCGGCCCCCTGCAGCCCGACTATACATGCTGCACCCTGACGAGCCGCTTCACCCCTCCTGCGCTTCTGTAAAGCGTGACTTAGACCGACCGCTCTGAAGAACTGACCGGGTAACTAATTGCGTCGTTCAAACAAGAAAGATAAAAGACAAAAGAAAAAGATGCATCGTGAAAACCGAGTTTCGGAGGGGCTAGAAAAGGAAATTTCGAGGCCAATCGTCGTCGCTCTCGAATCGGGGCCTCAACCTGAATGCTGCAGCAGCGTTGGCCGCGCCTGCGCGAATGCCTGCCAATCTTTGGCTTTCTTTTATCGGGCGAGCGCATTATAGTTGCTTGGCCATGGGACGTGAACGCAATGAGGGAACCGGTCATTCGAGACGGGAGATTGGTGTTAGAACAATCGCTCGCATTTAGCGAGAAACCCGTTGAAGCTGATGCTACACAGTTTCGCGCTGGATAATGGGTCCGGGTTGTTGTTCTTGTAAGAAAAACAGAGTGTGGTGAATCAGTTATTTACTCGTGCGAACGTGGCTTGTGCTCTACATGTCCTTTGCGAAAGTGGTGCATCGCAATATGCAAATACGTGCACCGAGTTTAGGGGCCGCAGGTGTCCAAGGCATCCGCCCCTCTTTCTGTTCTTTATAGGTCACTACTGACCGCTTAGAATTTCGGAAAGAGACCCCGCAATTAGTTGAGATTCTAACGACACTCAAAGTTTGATGAGACCTGTTTTTTTGTTTTTTTTACATGGTGCAGAAAAGTTTGAACTTGGATTTATTTTTTCTTAAACGGCATCATGAAGGTTTGCTTTTGATATGCCTTGGTACAGACAGAATTCGACAGTAATATCCTTCTTTCTCTGCCGATTTAAATGTCTTAAAATAACGCGCAGAACTTCAATGTATAACTCTTTCCATTAGCTCGCGTCAAAAGAACTGCGTCTTTGCAAAATTGAGAATTTTCTGAATACTGTCTTGTCTGGCCTCGGCAATACGGCTGTCTCGCCAATAACCAGCTATGTCCGACAAACGCCCCGCCCAAGACAGGTGTGACTTGCACTCTGCTGACGGGCCCATGTTACGTCCCCCAGTCAGAAGCAGATGTCGGAGGAACGAGGTCTCCCTTGCGACAGACGGGAAGTCCGTGTAACCGGCTACAAACACAAACACACAAACATAGTGACCCGCAGCCACGACGCAACGACAAACACACAACAAACGAACGCAACGCCGTGCGCGTCGGCCTGTCCAAGCTGGCGAAAGAACCTCCCCCTCCCTCTCCTCTCTCTCCTCGATGACGCAGCGTTTCCACAAGCCCCGGCGAGAGGCGACGCCACGACGCCGCCGCCGCCATCATTTGCATCTTTGCGCCAGCGACTCGGAGACAAAGGAGCGGCGGCGGCCATATTCCCGCGACACTTCCTGGCGGGTTTGCCTTCCTTCCGGGCGCGCGCGGAACAGGAACAGGAACCACCTAATGAGTCGGCGTGATCAGCGGGTTTGGGGAGCTCGGTCCGGCGGCGACATGCACCGTGGCGTTCGGCCCGCGAGGCTTCGGGCGACGAGGTGCCGCGGAGATGTGGCACAGGCCGGGGTTGCGCAAGCTGAGCAGGTAGGGGACGAGGTCGGGCGGGGGGCAGGATTCCGTCGAGTTCGAAAGGGTTGGGAGGAAGAAGAGAGCTTCGTGTCCGTTGGGTTCGAAAAGAAATAGAAAGAAGAGAGCCTCGTCCGCCTGTACGTCTGCCGCTTCGTTGCCTTCTGTTCCTCGGAAAGTAACTCGGGATGTTGCGGCGTTCGAGTCACTGATATATATAATTTGTATAGATACTATCATCCCCTTCGCTCGAGTCTCTAGAGTGAAAAGCAATTTTATTCATACTTCCAATAAAGCTCAATATCATATAAGACGGTAGAAGAACTTACATACGAGACGACTCATATAATTTCGCATAAGTACTCGTATGTTTATGAAACAAATCACGTACTGTTCTCTTTTTTATTATTTCAATTGGGATTTTTTTCTACTGCAATGCTATGACCATTATTCACACACACACACAAAAAAAAGAAAGACGGAATTTTCACATCCGTGTTTATATAACATGAAGTTTACCAGCATTGAAGCGTGGAGGGGCAATTCATCCAGTGTAGTATGACTGCCAAGTCGCATTTAACTTATATATACTTCGCCCAAAAGCAAAACCCGGACAAAGTAAGCTAGTAAAGCATGCCAAAAGTTCTGTTCGAGCGAGGAATGCCTCATATCTCGCCTGCACTTCTAGGTATATTTCCTCCTACCTTCTTCGTCAGTGGGCAGGCCCAAGCAAACGGATCCAGCGGGTTATGCAGACAAAACGTTTGGCACCTCCGAACATAAACCTCCTTGAGGTATACGCAAACACGTCCGCTACCAAGCGATAGTGTCGAACTAAAACAGCGAGTTGTAAAGGGGCGGCGTAACCTTCATGCATTCAAATCCATACAAACAGAAAACACAAAAAAGTACCTTCACTGTACTTGCGAAGACAGGCGGTGCGCCCACGTCTATGTTTACGCGGGATAAACAATAGTGGTGCTAGCTCTCACGCTTCAACAAACTCAAAAAAGACAACGGCTTTTTTTTGTTTTAAATATGTTTGCGGCGCAGTGAGGCAGGGCGCCGACGGCCGACGTCTCGAAGGTGCCAATTTCCACGTCTAAACACATTTCGAGCTAAGCAAAGCTTCCGCGAGAACAATGAAAAACTGTGCATACATGCCTATCAGCTCATAGTTCTCGTCGTTTATGCATTTTTTTTGTTTTTTTTCTGTGGGGGTTTACTCAAATCCTTGTGTTTTCTTCGTTTTGTCGAAGTCAGAAGGAGCATATCTCCAAAATGCAAACGCGTGTTTTAATGTTTTTTTGTTTTTTTTTCTTTTGCAAAGCGTGAGTGCTTAGATTTGGAGCGCCTCGTGCCATGCTTGCCATCGTAAAATAAGGTAAAAAATTCTAAATTTCGGGTTCAGAAAAATATACAAAATTTGCACCACTAAGTTTCTCAATGCCAACAAAGAACACGAGTGGACTTACTACAGTCAACGTGGCTTATTACTTTTATAAAAAATAGAAAAGTAAAACACATGCTAACAAAAACAACCATGCGAAAGCACATTTCTTATTTAGTTAATTCACTTCTTTGCCGAACCCGGGAACTTAAGCACGACATATGGTACCCAAAACCGTATTGATATTACATAAATTTAACGCACGAATAAGTATATACTGATGTCACGTCACGGATTGTTTGGCATCGCAGCGATGATTTTTATGAAGTGAAATAAGTATGGCAGGAACTTCGAGACGTATGCGCCTACCAGCATGAAGCGCATAACGATAATTGGCCTACATCACATTCCTAATTAAGAAATCTGACGTAACGTTTAAACTAGAAAGATTGTACAAGTCAAATGATGGTTGTACAGTCGATGCGAGACATTCCATGATGATGGGTCTCCCGAATTTCATTCACGAAAGCGGCCACTAAAGATCTTGGGGGTTTACATATTTTATCTTGTGTCGAAAGTGGATCGACTCAATACGCCACGGAGTTGTTATTATCTCCACTCAGTCCTATAAAAACGGATCTGCCATGATTGCGGTCATCGACGTTTTAAGACGGACAGGTTACATGCGCTGTAAGAACGCCTGAAACGTACGTGACCGCGCGTCTTTCCGCGCACATGCGATTTAGTAACACCATTGCATCTTCATGCCTTGGACTTGAGCTGCATCTCTATGGCATATTTATGAACATGCGGATGAAATAGACTGTTATTGCTCCTGTTGAAGACCAGAAAGGCTTGTCTTCACGGTCGTCTCGGTGAGAGAATAAACTTTCATTTTGATTGCTGTGCACACGTTTGTGGCAGTGTTAACGCTGTGGTGATACACTTCCACCAAGTAATGAACTCTTGATGTTTGTTCGATTGAGTGTAGCCATCCGTCAATGCCACTACTGCAGCGCTCTAATTCGGAAGAGGCTTGTCTTTTCATAAGCTTACCTGTTGTAATCATCAACGTAAAGTCACGTTTCTCGAGCATTACAGACGGGTTTCAGGGACGTTACGTGGTTAATTGTCCCGGTGATGTGTGCCATTAACATTAAACCTTTTGCAATGTTTATTTTGTTTTTTATAACGCGGAACTCGCCGCTCACAGAAAGCAGTGAATAGCGAGTACTGTCATGTCAAATGAACGGCCCGAATAAAGTAATGTGGAATGTCACACTTGTTGCTTCTGTTCCTTTTATTTGACGGGTGATTGTATTTTGGCTTAAATCAGTTTTGTGTTAATGGCGAAACCTTGCAGTGATACATGTAATAACTATGTATTTGGGTGGTTTGTGAAAGGAGAATTCGCGTAATTATATGTTTTCTTGATCCCTGGTACTAGTGCCAGTTAATCGGGAACCACGATGTGCAGTTGCTACTGACAGATATTCTACCTGCAACACCTTCTGTTGCGAAGCAGCAAAACATACAGACGAGAAGCAAAAAAAAGAAGAAGAAGAAGAAGAACAACAAAAGCTTAGATTCAAGAAAGCCCAAATCAAAGACCTATCTGCAGTCCGAATGTCTAGACAGCAGAGAGTTAGTCGGCTTGAAATCTAACCACTTATGCCTTCGCTACAATGAGGCAAGCGTAGCAAGTGCAGTACGGCTGTTAACCTGGGGTCTTTAGCGCTAACAACACACAAGAGATTGACATGAACTGACATGACATATGAAGGCGCGACGGTAAACGTTTCTATTCAAGTTTTTGGTGGTGGGAATTTAGTTCATGTCAGCACCTGTGTCTCATTCAAATATCTGTGCCTGCAGCGCGATTATTCGCTTCACGTGTAACCGAGCTGCGACGCATTAACAGACATAGTCACAATTCAGGCATTACATGTATTCAGTCAGAGGGTAGATAAGTACTGCTCTCACTGAGTACTCATTCGAGTACATACCATTGTGTGTACCGAGTCAGAGTAGAACGTGTAATATCACCTTACGGCCATAATACAGTAATTTATTTGGTACTCTCAGGTGAAATAAAGAACTTGATTTCATATTATGGGGCCGGCTACTTTTAGATCGACAAAGATGCATTATAAAGTTTCCAAAGAGGTAATAGGAGACCAAACTACCAAACAAAACAAAAAATATATTAGTGTATAACCAACCTGTATTAAAGACACTTTTCTCTGTCAAGCCGAGCAAAAAGAAGAAAAAAAGGCTTTAGATATTTGGAGCAGCCAACTTTATAGAGTCATCAAACTCTCAAAGTACAAGCCGCCGAAGATCTCAAGATAACACCAGTGGCTTTCAGAGAAAAAAGAAATAGCTTTCATTCTTTCTCGGCTTAGAATCCCCCCCCCCCCCTACATCCCAGCAACCCGTCTTCACGCCAGAAGTCGTCCTTCAAAATTTGAAACAATCCCCACGGGCAACCGGAAGACGGGAGGTCCCCCAACGCAAAATGAAGAGCCGGGAGCGAAAAAAAAAACAACAATCCCACAACTCACGAGCGAACCGGACGAAGCAAACATGAGCGAGGAAAGAAACGAAGATGATAATAAGATAACCTATTGATGAGCGAACTGGCGGGGAATCGCTAGCAGCCCCTATCGGCAATCTGGGTCAAAGCTGGATTTATGAGCAGCCAGCCACCCGGCAGAGCTGAGTCGCTGCAGGAGCAGTAGAAGAGTCGCTCCGGGCTACCGCATATTGCTGCTAGAGCTGTTGCTCATGCAGCGCGAGCGCGCGTCATACACGTTATGTATGTGGAACCGCGCCAGGCGCGTACCAACAGGCGTCAACAAGAAACTGGTTCCTCCGCGTCCAGCGCAGCAACCCTGCGTGAAAAATGTAAAAAACAAACGTCAAAAAAAAACTCTCCATTATAGCGTCGTCCGACGCGCTGGAAAAACGCACATATACTCACACACACAAAAAAGTACAGTGCAGAAAAATATTTTAGGTCGCCAAGCTCGCCGATCTCCCATGGGACGAAACTCTGTGGAACGCCACGCAGTTGTTCGAACGTAGAGTAGCTCGGGCTAACAATGCCTTTTCACTACGCAGTAATATATACGACGCGGGAAGAAATAAATTCAGTGATGGGAGTCGCATGTACGGTAGGTGAACGGATAAAAAAAATACAACGACGTTGGTGCAGCAGTCAGTATTACAGTACGCGCATCCAATGTAACACCTACTTCCTGTGGCGTTTTTCCGGAATTTCAGAGGACAAGATTATCGATTGTCAAATGACAGCGGAGACATTACTTTTATATGATAACCCAAGAAGCTGTGTTGGCAGTAACACGTTGCAAGTAACGGCGTTACCGGTAACACGTTACCTTTTTCGGTAATGTACTAACGTGCTCGCTACCCTTTCTCTAAATGGTAACGGATAACGTACTTATCGTTACTTATTTCAAGTAACGGGCAACGTAGTTACGTCATTCGTTCCAGCTTCCAAAAACAAAAAAAATGATCATTAATTTTTTTTGTGTTTCAATAGGTCCAGACGCAGCCGACGCGATGCTGATAACACCCATCAGGCGGAGTCATCAGGCCAGCACCATGATGTTCCTCGTGTTTCTGTACGTGCTCTATACCATCGCTGAACAAACCTTCGCCCCGGTAATAAAAAAACGCTGTCGCCAAAAAGCAACAACAACAAAAAACGCTGTTACCATAAATTTGTAAATGAAAAGCAACGGAAGAGTAACGTGCGTTATTTTTATCGGTAACGGTAACCCGTTCCTTTTATTTTGATGTAACGTGGGTCGGTAACGCGTTCCTTTATTTTGCAAGTAATCGGTAACGTATTTTGTTACTTTTTCGGTAACGCCTACAATACTGCGCAAGAAGAGGGACTGAAGAAGCGATACATGGCCAAATATTGAAATCAATTTATTTATTTTTACCACTGGATCAAATAACTTTTTCTAGGGAATTGCATTACCTATGTTACTGCCAAGAATAAAAAGGATTTATTTTATCAGTTTGCAGAAAGAAGGCAGTACTGTCGAGACCGGTTCTAACGAAGTCAACGGGAATCGGAAATCACTTCGATATATCTGCTATTTCGTTATAACCGACTTCGGTTATAACGAAGTGCAAAAGGGAATGGGAAATCATGATCGCTTCGCTGTAGCCGCTATTTTGCTATAACCAACTTCGTTATAACCGGAATAGTAATCGCTTTTAAAAGTGCCCCCCCCCCCCCCCTTATTTTTTGTTTTTCGTGTGGTTATGCGCCGAGGAAAGTGAGGAAGAGGGAGAGAGGAGAGGGGACTTCAGAACGCCGAGCTCCGATTCGAACGAGTAATGGGTAGACCTAAAGCTTGCTGTCGTCTTTGTCTCCACTGCACACGTCGAACGAGTTCCAATGGCGAAAAGCAAACACCAGACGCCGGCGTTTCGTGTACTAACAGCGTTCGACGAGTGCAGTGGAGACAGAGGCTTCTAGCTTTCGGTGTACCTCTCAATCGTCTCCAACCAGAGCGCGGCGTTCATAACGCCTGGCGCGCGCTCTTCGTCTCCTCCTTTCTCTCACTTTCTCGACGCATAAAAATACGACAGAGGAGGAAAATTCGAATAATAGACGAACATTAAAGACCGTTTATCAGAACGCGAGCATTTTATCCTCGCTGCTGATGTGGGCAGAAAGTCAGTTACCTACTGACATTGACAACCTGAGAAGCGCACGGCCACGGCGTGAGTCCCGGTGGGTAGGTTATTAACGCTCCGCAGGCAATTGAAGGAAGTTGCAGCGTCAGGTCGATAAGAGCGCCAAGGGACGAGTTACGAAGAAAATAAGCGTCAACATATAGCGCACGCCCTGCGTTTCTTAAAATGTCACTAACTTTGTAATAACTTAAATACATCGGTCAGGAGTAACCGCGAGAGTAATCTGATTATTTTTGGAATACTAAAATTACCCGTAACCATTCCTATATTGTCTCCCCTTCCTGGTGGCGTCCTTTGTTTGTACTGTCGAGACCAGTTATAACGAAGCCAGTTATAACGAATTAGCGGATATAGCGAAGTGATTTCCGATTCCCGTTGACTTTTATAACCGGTCTCGAGAGTATCAACGAGGTAGGGCTTAGAGCGATGAACTGGTACACCGTTCACCATGCAAAACTGACCCCCTCCCCCTCCCCCCCTGGCTGCCGCCATGCTGTACAATTTTGACCACTAGACACGTGACCGGACCAAATCCTGAGGCTTTTACGCAAAACAAAGCCGTAAATTTGTATTGCGATCGCTGTAAAAAAAAAAAACACACCATGATAAACAATTTTTTGATACTGTGAGCCCCAGAGTTCCAGTGTCTATAGCTCCGATACAAACCCAGAAAACAGCATCGGGGCTGACGGCATCCAGCGGAGCTATTCAAAGCTGTCTCGAACTTATTATTTTTTGTCATAAAAGCGCTTTTGGATTTAAAACGAACGAAACATAACTTATCGCGTCGGTATTCTTATTAAAGGCCAACAAGCAATTATTTGTGCGCGATGGATCTTTAAAATTTAGACGTTAAAACTTTAAGGTCACGTGTCTAGTGGTGAAAAATGTGCAACCAGTTCATCGCTCTATAAGCTCCCTCTACCTCGTTGGTTTACTTTGTAACAAGTTTCCTACCAAGACAATCTCGAACCAAGCGTCCGAGAGGACGATTGTTTACCAAAATCGGTGGATTAAGTACTGAGTATAGTTTCTAGTTCGGTGATTCTAGTCTAACGATGAATGGTACAGAAGAGCCGTTTCCAAAGTGGCAGAAAAATCTGTCGCTTTCAAAATCTGAAGTAACCGAAAAAGCAACGAATACATTTTCGAGTAATAGCGGCCAATTGATTTTCTTCTCCGGTAATCGAGGAATCTAACTGCATACTTTTAACCAATAATAATTGTAGTTGTATTCCATTAATTTTTATTAGCTAACTGCTTATGCGTAAGAAACCCATGCCCGTCCCGGACATCATACTAGCGCCCCTCACCTAATGAGCTTGCGGCGTCAGCCTATTTTTTAAGCTCTCAGTGGGTACAGAGGAACGACGTTTTGCTTGGGTGAAATATAAGTTAGGTAAAGCAATTTGATTTACGACATGTACGAATATAAACTTGGAACCTGCGGCAGTCTATAACGTCTGTCACACAGTCAACAAAAGCGGAGTTTTTCTTGTGTTTTCTTTCTACTAAAATCCAGTTTTTACGTCCGCATCAGGAGGCACACCTGACCGCTCTGGCGACCGATTATTGTTTGATCAAGTAAGAGAGTGACGCGAACGTAAGCGACCTAATGCAGGAAAAAAATGAAAACGAGATATTTTGGGTGGTTTTATACATGGGCATAGGTAAATGATAAGAGACGCCGAACAATTGGTTAGAGAGACGTTTAATGGAGTTTTTGGATCGTTTTCAGTCCAACCTCATGTAATCTCTCCTTCGTTGGCGTTGTCTTTTTTTGCGTGTATAAAAGTATAATTAGTTGCAAACCAAAATATATATATATATATATAAATAATGTATGCATTTGTTTTCTCATATCAAAGAAGCGAGCGATTAGTATTGTGCAGCGTTCGACGTCATTTTTGTTCGGTCGAAATTTTATATAAGCTGAGGCAGGCTGAGTTCGATCTGAAGTCGCGGCCCTTGCCTCAACATCCGATTGATGCCTGAGTTTCATTCGAATGCGGTATCCGCAGCTCGTTGAGAAACTTTGGTGTGGCTTAGGCGCCTCGTGGTTGGTGTGTCAGAGGGCGTACCTATTGACTAAATAGTGAAACACGGGTACGTGCTCAGTAGAGAACATTACAGTCAGCGCGATCGAGTGAGCCTACATGGGCAGGGTATTTTCCACAATGGAAGCTTGTCCAGTACACTTGTGCCACGAGGAGAAGAAGGTCTTCCAGGCAGAAGAGACCATACTGACGTGTAGGTAAAGTTTTTTGAGGCGATTCACACACTTGCGTTGAGTTCGACCAAGTTAGGGTTGCATAGTAACGGCAGCTCAACCACAACGGATAGAAACCGGTTTGTTGGATCCGACGCAGCTGTATCAAGTAGTATCAAGCAGTATCAAGTTATTTATTATCAAGGTTAGAGTACCTCGAAGCGGGAACGCAATAAGTTAGGTCCTAAGTTTCTTAAGACTGTATTGAAATGACTGAAATAGTCCACATCATTCTTTAAAGCAGCATGAAATTGCCAGAGTCAAACCGAAACTTTATCAATAAAGTTGAACTCCCAAGCGGAACGCAGGCGCCAATTAAACTTAAGGCTCAACTTCAACCGACGTCTAATCCCGTATCGGTCCTTCGTAATTCACATCCAAGTCTGTCCTAGATCAAGAAACGTCGTTACGTTCATCGACACACTAAGAATGCCCGTTCGACACGCACCCCGGAATCAGGATGAGCAATATTTATGTCGCACTACCTTCAACGAAGCAAAGTACTAAGCTGAAGAACTGCCTTGATCCGATGGTGCCAAGCTTTCAAGTTGATGCAATTTCGGCTGCGTAAAAGTAGTCCCATTGTAGGCTCTTTTATTCTTAAACATCCCACCGTCATCCCAGCACAAAGTTTGTTTATCCAGCTAATCTTAAGCCGCATAGGTAACGAACTTTCCTCGGTCCATAATCCCGTTAAAAAAATTTCCCCCAATTATAGGTAGGAAAGCACCTTAGTCTTTTCGAGCGGAGTAAGAAAGAAGCAAGCGGGATGACCTCAAATTCAACGTATACATCGCTTCGCACGTCTCGCTGCCGACAGCATATACCGCAGCAGTGGGGGGATCCTAATCCGACAAGGAGCCACGCTCTGTTACCCAACGGAATCGTAAAGGCGATTGTTGCTTTCAAACCGTCCCACTACAAACATACATACGCGTGTAAACCATGTCCAGCGCGCATAATCCAAATGCATGCGAAATTCCGAAACCCGATTCCTTATCATCATCTTCGGTAGGACTCGGCACACCTCATTAAACGCGGTCGCAATTAATGAGACCAAAATACGTAAACGTAAGTCTCGCGTATCCTTAAAAAAAGAATACGGAAAAAAAAAAGAGAGTAGAGTATATAAACGGGTCGGGACACCACGCAACGAAACGTGCCGCCATGGTAGAAAACACAGCTCTTTTCGTTTCTAGAACGTTTCTCAGACGTGCGGATAACATCTCAGTTCTGCGGACCCTGTCAAGTAGGACGAAGTCTCCCACTGCATCCTTAGAGACGAAGCCGAATCAAAGTCGAAATAAGAAACGCACAAAGTTCGCCGACCACAAGAGACGGTGGAGCGAAGTGGATATCTTGCATTCAATGGACACACAGCGGCGCATCCTTTTCACCTGAATACTTCGTTTCACCTTATACCGGATCGCAGTGGGCGCATTGCGGGACATTAGAGCCTCTCCCATTTCACGCGAGTCCCACGTGACCTTCGGGGCCCTCGGAGCGCGTATAGTCACGTGATTCATTCGCAGCGCTGCATTGGCTGGGATGCTTCGTAGCCTCCGCTTCGGTCCGAGGTAAGGTATAGGTGGTCGGTCCGCACCCTCCCCGGGGCAATCAAAACTGAAGTCCTCTGATTAGGCCAAGTGGACGGCCGTGTATGCGGCGATATCAACGACAGTCATCGAATGCGCCACGCATCTTGGGGCGCGGCAACGGAGGCGCTGGACGTCGTCGTCGTCGCCGTGCACGAGTCGACGGAGGATATATCGAAGGAGAGTGGATTTCGAACGTCGTCGGGAGGTGGTTTCGTTTCGGACAACGACTCGCGCAAGAAGTGGGGCAGTCGAAGAAGATAAGGCGTGCGTCGTCCACCGGCGCGTTCTTGATCTCGCGGACAACACTGGCGAGGTGAAGCGGCGGCGCTTTTTGGGGCTTCTCCGTAATGAGGAGAATCTCTCTCTTTTTTTCTTTCTTTCTCTGGACCACCGTGGAGGCGATGGTGTGTAGGGCGGGTTGGTGCGCTATAACGAGGTCCGCTTAATTGTCCGGTTTACTTGATCCTATCTTAAAATTGTTTCGGTTATATATAAAAAAGAAAAATGTCAACGCGAAAAAAGAAAAGAAAAAAGAGGCCACTCGCGGAAGCGACTCTTTAGGCCGGAAACACGCCTGGCAGTCATAACGGTTAATTGTCGCCGAGTTAAAACTGTTAATGAATACCTTTCATTTTTACCTCAACGTTGCTTCTTGTTTGTTTCGCTAGTGCGGGTATAGCGCAGTTATGCGCGATTAATCCTGGCTATTTATGTCGCCCATTTATTTGGTGCGTTATCGATAATATTGCTCTCAATTAGAGATGAAAATTTTTTTCCGGAACTTTGTTGGTAAATTGTTGACGGAAGACTCGGAACCATAAAGAGGAGTACCGTGAAATTGTGCTTATTTATTTGTAAGCGGATGTTTGCTGGTATGATTTGCCGTGATTACCATCAGTATCAACCCCAGCGCCGTCAGTGGAACACAAATTGTCTCGAATGACAAACGAAGAGGCAGGAGAAAACTGAATGAACTAAAAATTTAATAGGGGGCGAACTTGTGCCATAAACGAAGAAAAAAAAAGAACAGACGTCGAAAAAGCAGCAGCGAGTGCTAGCGGCGGCAGCAGCAAGCGACGCTACACAAGCGTAACAGCTGGCTATTGCGATGAATCAGTGAATGAATTGGGGAAACGGCGCTCGGCTCTTTATCTACTATGCTCGTCATCTCGAATATTCGACCTTAGAATGTTCAGAAAAGAGCTAAGGCAACAGTGACTGGACAAGGTCATTCCGGTCTCCTATTCGCTTACGCTCGGGGTAAGAGCCTACGCGAATCTTCTAGATGAACGGAGAAGCGTATATCTTCTCGATCCTGAACGCGGCAATATACTCTAAGCGCCTTCTTTCCAACCAAGATATTAGTATCATATCGCGTTAAATTATTTGCTACGCAATTGTATATGTTTAACTTGTGGACATGCTGTACTCAATCGCCAACATCAAGGGCTAGTAAACCAGTATCAGGAGCACAATTAAACCTACGAAGCGTTTCGATATCTGATTTTAATGCTGCAGATTAAAAAAAATCCGTATAGTATAGCCAGTAAACGTTTAATAAACTGTCGATCATGTTATAACGTGCTTAGCCACATAAACACAAAGTGGTCACGCTTTGCCTTCCCTTTTCACTCCACCCCCCCCCCCCCTTTTTTTATTGTGAATAAAAACAAAGCGACCGAAGCACGAAACAACCAAGAAGTTTTATTCACTCAGTCCAGCTTGTTGGAGACTCACGGCTAAAGATGGATTCGTATCAAAACCATCCTTACCGACTTGGAGTGTTCCCAAATAACTGATTCCACGGATGCCCAACTATACTTCGTCTCATCCTATGACGGAGTGCAGAAAAAATCTACGGACCGCCATATACAATCACGGGCCACTTAGAAATTGCGCGATATTTCGCTTCCATGCACGTATTGGTGCCCGCGTCTCGCATCGCTGATAGGGATGGGTGGACTGCGGTTCGAATCGAATAGCACCGAGTGACTCATTCGTTTTACATTGCAAACAAAGCCACGGCTCTCTGCACTGTAGAAGCTATAGGAATGATAGAGCGCTTTTTGATTCTGAGCATTATTCGTCCACCCCTAATCAATGTTAAGCATGTCATAGTTTAGCGTGGAACGTGATTGGACCTGGCGGCCCGTTTCTTTGGCCTTTAGTCCATCGTAGGATGAGACAAAGTATAGCGGATCTGTATTAGAAATATTAAAACCAAAAGGAAAACAATAAATGGGCGGCGCACCATCATTCCATACACGATGAACGGTGTCACTGACCACTTAAAAAACGCAAAATCCGTTTTTTTTTCACGCTGGTTTTATTGGGTTTTGGCCTTCGGCGTTCTTATTGGCTGATGCCGCGATGTTGCAATCTCATTGGCCGCGGAGCGCTAATGACGTGCTCGGCACTCGACCACGCCCTGCGCGCGTTTTTTAAGCTGCCAGCGACCACGAAGAAAACGAAATATAAGTTATAACCACCGCAAAATTTATAACGTGATTGTCTAGAGTAGAGGGCTCCGCTTCGCCCAGTAACGCATACTTGCGTTGATTTGACGTCCGTGTGATTGGCTATAACAGTGCGAGCGGATTATAGAAGAGATGGCACTCTGACGTTCAAAAAGCGCCTTTTTCAGCGAAGCTGGCTCTGGCGGATCGCTTCCGGGGACAGACCGAGCGCATACCAGCAATTTTCAAACGCAACGATGTATGCCCCACTTTATACTCCTCTCCAGAGCCGCCACCTCTTTCGCGAGTAATACATACTCCTCGCCACGCGCGGCGTCTCTCCCCCCCCTGACATTGCGCAATGCTGCGCGCTCTTCGGCGGCAACCTGTGCGGCGCGCACTATAGAGCCTGCGCCGTGATTGGTGTAGCCGCGCTATAATAAAACGTCATTGTCTCTACCACATATAGCGCCAGCTTCGCAGGACTTTCCCCCCACGGGGTGGAAGGGCTCTCAATTTTATTTACGTTCGCATTAAGCAGAGACTCGCAAAAACTCCAACGTAAATGCGATAACCGCCAGAAAAGTGCCATTTTCATTCAAAACTAATCACTGGTTTGCCCCATCGATGTACCGTCGATCTCTTCGTGTTCATCTCTTCAAAACAAAACTTCAGATATGTTCGCCTCTCTATACACTCTCCCGCAGGTGTATGTTTCTCTTGTTAAAAGTCTAATTAAGGAATTCCACGGGAGGCGACTGGCTAATGAGGAGACTCCAACCACATCCTGACGCAAAAGGATGAGCACTGTATACTGTCGGTACCGGTTATAACGAAGTCGGTTATAACGAAATAGCGGCTACAGCGAAGCGATCACGATTTCTCATTCCTTTTGCACTTCGTTATAACCGAAGTCGTTTATAACGAAATAACGGCTACAGCGAAGCGATCACGATTTCCCATTCCCTTTTGCTCTTTGTTGTAACCGAAGTCGGCTATAACGAAATAGCGGCTACAGTGAAGCGATTACGATTTCCCTTCCCTTTCGCACTTTGTTATAACCGAAGTCGGTTATAACGAAATAGCGGATATATCGAAGTGATTTTCGATTCCCATTGACTTCGTTATAATCGGTCTCGACAGTACTTCGTTCCACTTTGTGTCCGACCGCAACCCACTCCCCAATCCGAGGGAGCCAATCAAGGAACGCCGAAAAAGGCTATTAATTGTCACGGCCCTCATATTGTTTTGTGTCATTTCTATCAGAGACAAGACCAATCATTCACAGTGAATGTGCCGCGATCCTGCGCTTTTCTTTTCTTGTGAGCGTGATTGGTAACCGCAAAGACGACGAGCGTCGCGACGACACACTTAATTTTGGTGCTATACTAATAGACAACTTTTCAAAAGTTCGCGCCGCCAACGCCCGTCCGCCATTGCTTGACCACGTGATCACGTGCTCTGAGCGTGTATTGGAGGACGCGAGCGCTCCGTCAGCGTTCGGAAAGAACTCGGGTCCAATCACGCGCATTCTGTCCAAGCAATATGGTGACGGACAATGTTGCTAAATGGACTTTTGAAAAGTGTCCATAATAGCTCCATGAAATCGTAGATAGTTAATGGGGTAATACATCGAAAAAGAAAAAAGAAATACAGATTAAAACCGGTGACGTAGGCAAGACATCGAATATAACAAAGTTAAAAAAACACACACTCAAAAATGCACACACTAAACGAGACGCGCAACAAACATCTCTACAGACTCTTGGTGGTCAACTACGTCACGGGAAAGATTGTTACGCTCCTCCCCTGTTTGTGGAAAACAGAAAAAAAAATGTAAGCAATGAATACGGCACTTGGATGGAACAATCGACTGTCTTTTTCTTTCAGAATAGCAATGAGAAACATTTATGTAATTATCGAGAATTCAATAATGCTTGCGGTACTGGCTGAGATCAAAGTTAGGCTCAGATCTCGGCACCGTCACCTGGTCAATAATTCTTCCAAGATTTCTAGAATTGGCTTAAGGTGCTATACAAAAAAGTAAACGCCAACATATTTTTTTTTAGAGTGTTGCGTTGATGCGGGAGCAGAATACGAACGAAATGAATGACGAATTTAGCCTCTAGGAACGCTACAATCTGCGCAATTACTAACTCAGCGTAACATTACCGGTATGAAACCTGACAAAAGAAATAAAGCACGTGGACGATAATGCCCTTCAAAAATTTGAAGGAAAGAAAAAGAAAAGAAAAAAAGAGCTCTCTGAGGGTTTCAAGATACAAGCGTTCCGCGCGAACGCACCACGTTTTGGCCCAATTCGTAACGTTATTTCTTACGCGCGTCAAAAATAAATAAATAAATAAATAAGAAAAAAGCGAGTTAAAAAGGAAAACCTGAGTTTTACGCTGGTTTGCGTCCGTTGTATGCTTCCGTCGCATCCGAGAAGCCAGAAAATAAAACGTCCGGGACCTTAGCCTTCTATCTCCTCGGGCAACTTGTTTTGTTTTTATTCATGTCGAACAAAAGGATACCGCGGAAAGTTCTTGAAAGTTCTCGGGCCAATAGCAAAATCTGATGTTAATCTTCTCGTGTGCCTGCAATGAGGCTCTGTCCCCGTCAAAAAACAAAACAAAAAATGTTTAGCTCATTCCATACGTTGTCAATAACGCAAGTAAAAAAAATAAAAAAGTTCTTGGATTACACGTTGCCTGACTGACTGAACAAAGCGCATAATTTTTGCTATACGGGCAGCAACTGAGGAAGAGGAGGAGACGAAAAAGTGGGAAGGGGGGGGAGCGCCGGAGAGTCGAGCTCTGACTCAATTGATTATAGTGCTTTTGTCTCTAGTCACTCTTCGAACGTATACGAAAGCCGAATGGTGGCGTCCGGCTCTCGGTGTTCGAACAGTGCGTCACCATTGAAAATGTATGAAAATCACTTGTAACTTTTGAATAAGATAACGGTTCGTGCTGAAACATGACATCGCGTGCTCGAACGACTGGGGCGACGTTATGACGGAGTTCGAGCTCTCTGCGATTTCTAGTTTATTTTTTGCGGTGCGAAAAACAGGGTTCGGTTTTCTGACGGACGCCCAGTATATAGGTGTGCCCAAAAAAGAAAGTTTCTGCTCCGTGGCACTGAGAATGGTTAAACGTCACGATAATTTCCAGAACGCAGACTTTTTTCTTGCTTCTTTTTTAGCTTTAGGGTAACGTACAGTTAAACAAACGCAGGGCGTGGCTTATTATAGGCTTCTGACTTCGTGATTGGCTCTTTGGAGTTCCCATCGGCTGACGCTTCAATCTCATTGGCTGCAAAGCAATAATGAGATGCTCAAAACTTTAATTACACTTGAGGAAGAAAACGTTTTCTCGTTTTCTTCCTCAAGTTTAATTATCCCTACCAACCCGCTCGTTCTGTACTCGAAACTTTATTTTTTAATTTTTTTTATTTACTCCGGCAGTACAACTATAGCGTTTTCGACCTTCATTTCACACTTTTTGTACCGTACAAGACGATTCCAGGATCTCAATGCTAATCTCATGTGGGCCCCATGGATGAACCTGAGCACCGACCTTTCAGCAACAGCCGGTGTGCCGCCATATCGCGAACCTAAACTCTCCGAGAGCCCGTACACCCTATATCCAATTAATCCCGGGCGATGGCGAGGCGATTAATTTGTGCACCCCGGGAACACGAAAGTTTCGACGAGCTGCACGGTTCCTCGCTTGCCTTTGGAGCGGACGCATACTCAACAGCACCTATAGAAGAAAAGGCCTCCACATGACGTCATCGCTAGTGGTCCGCCCCACACGGCAAACACTCCGAAGCTGAGACGCTGCTTGACGTTATGGCGGCGACGCTGTCGCGAGCTGAACGGCGCTGCCCACCAGTGATGACGTTCGGGGAGGAAAGGGCCTTCTTGCCTCCTCGGTGATATTGCCATACTTGCACATCGTGACTGCGCGTGGTCGTTTTGTTCCAGGTCGTGACTGCATTAGGCGGAGGGAAAATCAGAGCGTCGCTGACTCATTGCTGCAGAGATGGGCTGTTTGCTTGCTGCTATTCTTGGTGTTGGTTTGTTTTGCCCTGGATAACGTAATTATTGCTTTACCGGCCATGCCAGTTTGTAAATGCAGTAATGAGTAATAGTACTGGTAATATACCTCTGGTTTTAGTTGGTGGTGAAAGAGGAAAGCAGTGCAAAGCTTTTATAGCTATGCAATTACGTTCAGATTTGGTTTTCGCAGGCCCTTACTAGAACCCACACAATTTGCAAAAATATCCATATCGCTGGGGCATATATACGTACATTAACCAATGAACAACTATCGATTTGTCTCGAATATTAGACGTATACGATGAACGAATTTACGTTCCATGCTGCGTATATGTTTCTCTCGTGTTTAGAACAGACGTAGAAAATTATCGAATTCAAATGCGGGTCAGAATAGAGTTTTAGCAGATCGGTCCGATATCGAGTCATGCTCAAAGGCGTCGGCGGAGTGTGCCGGAACAATCGACTAAAACTCCTTAATGTCGTGTTCCGTTTATCGAAGCTTTGTGCATTTGGCCTTTGTCTGGAAAATAGACCTTCCAGAATCCTCAAAGTAGCAGCCGTCGTTTCGCTAAAAAAAGCTTGGCTTCGTCAGGGCCAATTCTTTCAGCGAAACATCAAATGCCCTCTAAGGATTCTAGGAGGTCATTTTCAAGTTCTTCGCGCTAGCTACCTTTGTGTTACGTTTGCCTATATATTTCAAAAGCGAAAGTATTGAGACAATCGAATCATAACATAACAATATTAGGCATCTTAACATTTTAGTGTTATAATCATCCGTAAACATCTTTTTAAATATTAAAACAGGTGTTTGATAGCCGGTTCATCTCGGAACTTCGCACTGCATTCGTAGTTTAAGCTAATCCACCGCTCTACTGTCAGAACCTAGCAATATCAATAAGAGAACTGGCATTTTAAACTTAAGAAATTGTAGCTTGGCGTAGTAGCAAGAAACTGTCATCTACTGCAACCTTTACACGTTTTTTTATTTATTCTTTTTCTCGTCAGAAGGCGTTATTTTGATACATATGCAACACATGTTAGGGTACATGCGGAATCCGATAAAGTGTACACAAAAACAAAGAAACGCACGTAAACCAAAAGGAAGGATGACGCGACCTCGCGATCGTTCCTTTGTCCTCCGCTGTTATTTGGAGAACCACTTAGCTCCCCGTGTTGACTCAAGGATGATGGAACGTTTCTAAAGCCACACGCGCGCGCAAAGAAAAAAAGATCTGACTACCCACGAAAAAGAGTCTTCAAAAAGACTAACGAAGCAGCCAACACATCCGTTGTAGAATTTTCGTGCCTGAAGAAGAGGAACGATCGAGCTGCCCTTCGACGCTCTTTTGCTTGTGTGTGTCCGTTTATATGCGAGCGGAATCGAGCAGTCGTTTTTCACTCGCGCGTACACGCACACGGGGCTGGGAGATTTCATTGTAGGGAGTCACGACGCTTCAACCCGCTCACCACTCGCGTTGCCAAGGACGCGCCTAATTTGAACTCGTTCGTGCCCACGAATATCCGAACCTTTTTTTAGTTTTACGATGGGCCACAGCGGACGCTACGAGCAATCCGATCCAATCCGGTGCCGCAAACATGTCACGTGACTACCCTTGTCGTAGTTCACCCGACGCACCCACCGGATTGGATTGACTTCGACGACTTCTACAGGGTCCTCGGCGGTCCACCGTATTGTGTAACGGAGTATATAGCCGAGACTAGCGGAGACAAATCCTGGCTCGCCTCGGTTTGCAGCCATATGTACTTTTTTTTTGTACTTTAACCTTTTTTCAATGTTGCTTTCTTTCTTCTCTCTCGCAGTCAAATCAGTAAAACGAAATTTGACAGAGAGCGATCGGTACATACGTATTCCTACGGGCGCGCTAAACAAGTAGTTTTTGCATTTATATATTCATTATCTTGTAAAGATTGTTGCATCTGAAAAAAAGAAAAAAAAAGAATGAAAAGGGTGTGAGGACCGAACGAGCTCCCGTTTTTGCAGGTCGCTGGACTTACAGCGGCAGACTCCCAACAAAACAACAAAACTCGTTCACCAATGTTGTTTTCTAACGCGGCTGTTTCTTTCCCCTCCTTATTTTTTTATTACTGGTTTGTTTGTTTGTTTTCTTTGGAGGTGTGCGAGCGAATTACGTCGCTCACGCGATGAACTTCACGGCGAGGTTAACCGTGCGGAGCCAGCGAGACGCGTGATCTGCGCTGAAATTTAAATTAAAAACGCTTGAGATTTCAATTTTGCCTGCTGACATGTTCAGGTTGCACGCTACGTTGTTTTTTTTCTTTGTTGTTTTTAATTTGTGTGTTTGGAGGTAAGAAGAGGCTGGGAAGCTGAGCTTTGATCATTCTTTTTTTTTTAACTCGTGTACTTCGTTAGCAATTGTTTTAGTAATCTAAGGTCCGCACGTGACATGGTTTCTAATCAAAACACAAATTTCTTACTGGGCCAAAAACAACAGTTTGGAGAAAAGATTCACACACAAAAGCTAGTATGGCCGAAAACAGTTTCTTTGAGAGACTTACTTCGGTCTTAAAGTGAATATATGCGCTAAATCTGCGGAAACGCACAATTTGGAAATCGTGCATACTTCGCCGGCAAAGCGTTAACTCAGAGTCGTAAATGACACGCGGTCCTGGCGAGAGTATACGACTTTAAATTGTGCACGCATTCCAAGTTTTCAAGTTGTTTATTAGCTTTCTCA
This sequence comes from Ixodes ricinus, assembly GCA_037355805.1. Classification (NCBI taxonomy): domain Eukaryota; kingdom Metazoa; phylum Arthropoda; class Arachnida; order Ixodida; family Ixodidae; genus Ixodes; species Ixodes ricinus. The sequence goes on along the minus strand of JAZHYW010028717.1, from coordinate 110,278 downwards.
TCTCTTGAACTGGCGATGCAACATCCGAAACTAGTGCATCGCACACGAGTAAAAAAGTTTCCGTAATTTTTAAAAGATATTTTCTAATAATTTGTTTGCTTATATTTTTAGAATTCCGTGTTTTCGGATAAATCCGGAAAAATCCGAAAGATACTTCAATTCGGTACGTCAATTCGGATTTATCCGTGAAACTCCAAATTTCGTGGTCACTGCGACAAAAATAAACAGCAAAAAAGACGGAGTTTTACAACTAAACTTTATAAGAGCACAAGGTCAGTGGTCCCAGGGAGATTCCACTTCAGTTTCCTTTGAAATCTAGAACTACTGACAAAAGGGGTTTGCCTTTTAGCACGTCGAGGTTCCTTCGGGACAACGGATGATGCTATACCCAAACCTTATTTATTTCGTTTTTGATTTTTTTTTTAATTTTGCGCAGTAAAATAACTTTGAATTTCAAAAAATTGGAAATCTAACAAAAATGAACTCCGATAAACCCCGAATCCTCAGCGAAAAATAAACTCCGAAAAACACCCTCCGAATCTCATGAGAAATAAACTCCGAAAACATGAAATCCTACTTATAAGTTATGTGATCCCTTTCCTTCAGCGTTGCGTATGTGTGTTATGCTAATCGTAGAACCTAAAAAGAAGATTGTGGACCCTGCCAACCATGCCTGTCTCAGCGGCTACGCAGCGTAGCTTGGGCTTGTACTTGATAAGCGCAGCCATTAGGAACTGAGCTAATTGCTTAGATCAGAAGATCAGTTGTGTACAAAAAGCTACGAATTTTGGAGTGCGCAGTTCTCAATGGGGTGGCAGTAAATGGCATCGTTTGCTGGAAAGATGGTCAGTTGTTTCATTTTTTTCCCCTGCTGACAGAAAAGCGGCAGGTCAGTTTCTACAGGACGAGGACAGAACCTCCACTCTATCCAATACATGGCTTTCACGTGACATCATCCAAAGAGCGCTCCGATAGCCACCAGAGAAGAGGGGAAGAAGGAGCTCCCCTCTTACCACGATCCTCTTTTGTGTCTCCCAGATTTTCACAGACGTCGCTATTCTCCTCCCAGAAGATTATAGAAGATTAACCTGTCACTCAAAATTCTTACAAAAGCAGCTTCCCTCTCTCCCTCTTACATGGTAGTCAAAAGTACGCGATGTAACGTCGGTGCAAGCCATGTATATTAACGCGCCTGCTTCATCCCCCCCCCCCCCTCAAAGAAAAAAAAAGTAGTCTTAAATATTTTTAGGAAAGGAACCGTCGGAACCTCCCGCACAGGTAAAACGGAAAAAGGAAGTTTTGCCCAATGGCAATGAGCATGACTTTTCACGTGCTCCAGTTGGGCTCTGTGCCACATGACAGAAAATTATTTCGGCATTGCCATTTGTTGAGCCCTCTCCATTGATTACCGAGTGATTGGCTTTTTGCTAATCACTGGTAGCTGAAGAAACGCAGGGCGCGGTGAGCGCCGATCATCTAATTCTCGCTCCTCAGCCGTGTTGATTATATGCCATCAGCCGATACTGACTTTGTACAAAACGTGAAGGTTCTCGGTGGGATATTTGATGAGTGCATGATCTGGGACGCCGAAGTACAATATACAACTGGCAGACTTTCAAAACTTACGGGCATTATTTATGAACGTAGACATCTTTCTTTTTAATTGTCGACATCTTTCCTTATGAATATCGACATTTTTCTTTATAACGCCCTCTTTTACTCTTGCTACAATTACTGCTTCGTTGTTTGGGGTAACACAACGGCTACGAATATGCATCACTTGAATATCTTTCAGAAAACAAAAATCATCCCATTTATGTGCAATGCGGATGTTCAACGCTCACACATTACATATATATAATTAAAAAAAAACTTTACGTAGTTCCAATTGCAAAGCATAACAATTATACACTTCTAAGATATCAAATGCATGTAAGGCAAAATCAACTTCTTTTTTTATCAATCGCCAATATGAAGCCGAGGGTGCCTGCTTTGTCAACGCCTTGCTCGAGAACAGGCTACGGCCTCCAGAAGCTGCAGGTTTCTTTGCCAAATATTATAAATAGTAGACATAGATTTGGCACGGATTTGATGAGTTGGAGCAGAAAGGATATTCGTTCTTTCTTTCTCTCGTTTCATATACGCCTATTTTTGATAGGATCTTTGTCTCTTTAAGAAATTTACGTAGGGTGCCTCAGATCTCTTTTGTTTAACGTTTTGTGTTCCGATTTTATGTAAGCTTTGTTTTACGGGTCACTAGTATGTATAATAGTTTCTCCCGTTGCTGCTGGGGAGCAGAAACTTTGTCAAGCGACGACAGTCTGTTTTTTTTTTTCCTCCGTCCCCCTCTTTTCTGGAAAGAAACAATAAATTTGAACTTTAACTTGAAAAAACGCCGAAGGACGAATTACGAAGCCAGGCGTATGATAATAATAGGCAATTTTCTGCGTTTCTTCAGCTGGAAGTGACTCATAATGCTATGCAGTATAATAAGCACATTATCATTTTTCGCAGTACACCCAGCGAGCTCCACGAAACGTTTATGGTCTAGTGACTGTTGCAAAACGTCAACTATAGTCGGTGACAGGTCAAGAACGAAGTGGAAGCTCCTCCCACCTCTTTCCACTTTAGCAGAGCGATCGCCGAAGAGGAGGCGACCTTCTCTCCACCGTTCGCTCTGCTAATGTGGAAAGAGGTGGGAGGAGCTTCCACTTCGTTCTTGACCGGTCACCGACTATAGATCAGCCAGGAAAAATAAAAAGAAACTGCGCCACCCGGGTTTATATTAAACAAAATGGCGGTGTATTATATAGAACGCCAACGAACCATTTCCAGGCACTTCCTTAGCCCGCAAGGAGCTAGACCAACAACGCAGTCGACCAAGAACGACCAAAACGTGCACGGACTACTCGTGCCGCCGTTATACGGAAACCGATTTGGCAGAACAACGCTCCTCCGTCTGTGTTTGGACTTGAATCGCGAAGAGAACTCCACCCCAAGAGTGTCATTATACTATACGTTTATCCCCTCAACTGGTCCCGGATCAATCAACCAGCTCCCTTACATCACGTGACCCGGCTCTCTGCACGTGGGTACCGGCGGCGGGAGGAGCGTGATCACGTGGTGGTGAAAGCATGAGTGGTCCGACGGGCACGTATGGCCTTTACCGCACTGTCATCTCAGGGGTTAAGCAAGTATTGACGTTTGCAAGCAGCCGCGTTTCAAAAAGCTAGTCTGGCCACCGTGGGTGGAACATTCTTTGTTTGGGAGCAAGTCCCGGCAACTGTGGTACGGTGTAACTGTGGGCACGCCCTGGGAAGGCATGGCTATCAGACGACCTAGGCACACGCAGCAACGAGATGGCGGAACCCAGAGGTCGTATCTGCAAACGTCCATAGACATCCTAAAAAATAAGGCCTGCTTCTTTTCACCCCAAAGGTCGTAAGGACCTTATGACCTTTCCACCCCCGAGATTATAAAGGTCAAAGGTCATAAGGACGCGTCTGCCGCTATGTGGCGGCTCTCGTCGAACTTCAGCGTATTTGCCGCTTGGGGCGGGTATACGGGGTCCACTAGTAATGACGTCATGAGCAGGCCTTGTCTTCTAGGTAGTATTGCTGTAGAGCGTGCTGTTTCTGTTGCAGAGGACGGGCAGTGGTCGGACGATCTGGGCACGATGATGAGGCCGTGGCGCCGGAGAGGCGTCTGCAGTCCTCGTTAAAGGGCGGCTTCCGTCTTGCGCAACAAGTCATACCTGAGGGGGTCATGGCACTATCGCGGTGCCTCTGCCATGAGTCACCTCAAGCGGCCGTCCTTTCAATCTAAACTTCTTTTTTTTTTAAAGTGCCACCCCTGCCGAGAGGTTCCGTGCTAAGATCAATTCGTGTAATCTGGTACGGCGATAATGAAGCTATGCATCCCGAATTCTTTTAGTTTAGACACGCTTGATCTCCGTGGTGGCTATTTAGAGAATTCGTTTGAATGACCCTTGGGAAACGCTACACATGTCCCCCTTTGGGAAACGCGAACACTGACCCCGTATTGAGGCCAAAAAGAGGCAGCAAAAACATAGAAGTGAAGGGGTCAGCGTTAGCGATTCCCAAAGGAAAACGTGTGTGGCTTTTCCCGAGGGTCATTCAAACGCATTCCCTAAAAATCCACCAATGGACGACCTTCCTGTGATCTTTCTTTGATACTTTATTCACTTGGTTGTCGCAGGTCATTTTCTGAGCATAAGGAAACCTCAAATTTTTAAAGTCAATTATGGTAGTAGAATTATGACTTCAAATACATTCATAGTTAGCCGACAATATTTGAGCACAAAATCGATCAAATGTTCAAAGGAAAGTATACACGAACCCAAAGCCGGCCATTCTAACCGAAACAAGTTGGCATCGAGCACCAGATATGAGCAGCTAGATTCCTATGCAAAAACATTTCAGTACGGAAGGAATTTTGATCACAGCCTTCTAGATATATAAAATAAACATGAAGAAGAAAAGAAGATTTCAAAGTTTTGCTATCTCTGTCGCGTTTTCTATATTGCTGGCACGGCAAAGGCCACAAAATCATTGTCGTAAGCGCGAGCAGAATTGTGGTGTGGAAATCTAAATAGTTTAAGTATACTCGGAAAGTCGTGTGGAGAAGTTCAAAGATGTTGCATATAGCTAAGCAGCGACAAGAGCAGCTATAATGGTATTGAAAGCAAGGCAGTCCGTTTTAATGACAAAAAAAGGAGGGGAACAAAAGCAACGACGGAAAGAACGGCAGACACTGCATGCCAGAACGGCATCTTGTAGAAACGATTGAAGGGTTCACAATCTTCTGCAACGCCCTATGAGGCTTTTCAACGTGCCATAGAACCGCTAGTGACAATAAAATTAAATTTCTACAAACAACAGACGCTCTGAATTCTTCGAGGTAGCAGTCCCATGTTTTTCTTCAAAAAAATAAACCGAACTCTCCTTGCCCAGTGGCAAGCAGAGTGAAATTATCTGGGCGCCAATCTTGAGACGATTCCTCGATCACCTACGCAGAGGAAGAATACGCTCGACCATTAGGCGTACTCCCCGTCCCACAGAGATTCGCGTAACCTACATACTTTTAAAAAATAAACAATAAAAACGCCATCCCATCCATCTCTCCATTTCTTTATACCGCGTAATAGCCGAAAAAAGAACCATCCGCCGAACGTCCGACCGAACACATAATTCGGGGCAGTTTGGTTTCGCCCGCCCCTTCAAGTTCTTCTTTGTTGTCCCTCCCTTGCTTTCCTCCGTCTTTCTTTGACGATGCTATTTTCGCCGCCGAGGCTAATGCAAGGAGCGGATCCCCTCCCTCGATCTGCATACCTCCACCCGACTGGCACCGCGTCTCCGCAAAGAGCGGTCACGTTGATAGGCGGTGGGGGCTGTTGGGCAGTCGGCCACTCGCGGATGCCTCTTGTCTTCTGTTCTTGCTGTGGTTGTTGTTTTTGTCAACGGTCCTGATTGCACGCCTCCTCGTGAGCCGTCTGCTTCCCAGAGCCTCCGCAGGGTCGCCGTGTCCGTTCCGACCGCTCACCGTGGTTGTCAGAAGCCGTTTCTTCCAGCCCTGCTGCTGCTGCCATGGCCTCCCGGGAGACGTCTTCAAAGACATACAGGTCAAGCGTTCCAGGACCCTCCAGTCAATCGCCATTTTGAAACTATCTAGAATTAGCGACGAAAGACAAAAGAAAGCAACCCTCTTCCGCTCGCCTATCTCGTTTGTTCAATTGTGAAGTTCTTCTACGGTTGCGTATGTAATACAAAAACAACAACAACATCAACAACAACAACATCAGGTTGTCTTGTAGAAGACTATAGTGGTTGCCAGAAAAGACAGCTGTCAGAATGACACGTCTTAGAGTAGGGAGTGGATATTTCAGATTTAGTTTTCTTTGGGGACGAAATACAGTGTTTAGCGACTGGGAGAAAGCTTATTTTCTTGCTGCTTCTGCCACAATCTGTCCATTGCAGTGTTACTGTTCGGTGAGGCGTGTATTTGATATGACATCCCACTCAAAATGTAAGTTCCAGGTTCTCTACCTTCGAGCCACCATGCACTGAAGAACCACCCATTTGAAAGAAGTGTACTATTATGGAAGCGCTGTGCACCGTCTTTCGAGACAAAAAATGGCGGTTACATTTTTTTCTTTTTTGCATTTTATTTTTGGGAGTTACTTTATTTTGCTCAGAAGATAGCACGCCTGCTAGAGGAAAGGAAAAGCGTTACGTCAATATCTTACCGTGCAATTGGGTTACACTGATGGAACGAATTGCTAAAACCTTCTTGAATGGCTTCTAACATCAAAACTGGGGTTGGCCAAGAGAGTGAAGAACCCGGAATTGTTTGTGCTGCATAACCTTTATCAATATCTTTATTGGTTTGTGCAATGTCTCACAAAAAGCTTGAAATTATGGGATTGACTGGTAAGACTACAAACAACGACGGCAACATGGGAAAGTGGTTGGTATATTCGTTTGACTAGTGTATGCAACAACACACAGCCAATTTTGACTGCAGGCAGCTTTCAGTTGATGGCTTGTGTATTTTCGAAGATACTAAAGTGAGTAAAAATTCCACACTCATTGGAATCCTATTTTTTCGCTCAATATTTGAGTATTGAGGCCACAGGTTTAGAAGCAAAGCCAGGTCCCGGACAGAAATAATTTGCAATATTGTATGATTTTTTTCTACTTCAAGAAAATGTAAAAAAAAAAAACTTAAATAAAATAATTTTTTTGTCATTTATATTAGTCGATATTTGAAACTAACATATAATATTAATTCCCGGGTATCGTTTGTTTGAAGTTGACTTCGCATATTTCAAGTGAATTATCCTTAATAATTAAGTTGGGATTACTATTGTAGTTTAATCTCTTTCGTGCGCAATACCAGTGAAAATTGCCTGTGTAATCAACGGAGACCGAAGGCTATGTAACAGAATATGTTTATTTTGTCGGCACTACTCACATGCGCACCCCTCTAGGCTATGCGCCTAGCTGTCTTGTGATAAACTATCTATTATGCAAGCAAAAAAAAATAAAAAAGGAAGAGCAAGTATGACATGTTTTGTAGGACGAAAATGTTTTTTTTTGCCTCACCTCATTCAATATAAAACAAAACAAAACAAAACATTTTAAATTATGAATTTCAGTTTGAACTTCAGCTGCCTTGGAAAATTTCATGTAAAATAAATAACAACGAACAATAAATAACATCGCAACAGAAATGCCACAGCAAAGCTATTCGTCAGGTTATGGTCACTGATAGCTTGAAAAACGTGGGGCGTGGCCTATTATTATAATCACGCTTCTTGCTTCCTGATTGATTCTTCGGCGTTCCTATCGGCTAATGCTGCAGCAATCTGGTTGACTGCGGAGCGATAATAAGATGCTCGGGACTTGCCGCACATTGCGTGTCTGAAGCTGCCCGTGGCTATGCGGAGAGCAAGTCGTCTGCTTCTTGAATGGTCGCGGTGACGTCAGTACGACGCCGAGTTTTGATTGGCTTTGATCGGAAGTGATTGTGGGTAGACCTCAATGCTAGATGCCTTGTGGTCTACCCACTATTTCTTTTGTTTTCAATCAGCCAATAAGAGCTCGGCGTTCCGTCATCATCGCAATCCCTGTGCAGGAAGCAGACGAACTTGCGCTTCACATAGAAAAAAACATGATCAGCATGCAGGCAAGCTGGTACGTAATAATCGTGATTTTTAAACCCTGAAGAAGAAACAGAAAAATGGGGACAGACAAGCGTCTCAAACTCAGCTCAGCTGAGTTTGAAACCCTTGTCTGTCACCTTTTACAGAGGAGCTGTTAAGGGCTAGTTTCCCCAGTTTCGTGTCCGGTACCAAACAAATGTCGACACAAAACTCTGGACAGCTACCGCCATCTATGAGCGACGGCAGCAACCAGACATGTTGTCTGGTTGCCGCAGTCGCTCATAGATGGTGGCACATAGTACCGCTCCACTGCTCTTCCTTTTTCACCAGAGTAGAAAGACTGAAAGTTTTTTTTTCTGTTACTTTTAATATTTTTTTTCAAGTTTTGTTCTCAGGCTCAGGGTTTAAATAGCATGCTTTTAGAAGAATGTGGTGATTGGCTTATTGATGCGCCTTTTTAGCTATTTCCGAGGAAAAATTAATACGCCAATCTCTGGTGCATAAAACCTTTGGTTAAAAAAACAAACAAACAGGGAACTAAACAAAAATCGCAATGATCGTCTGTTTTTTTACGATCATCTGTTTGTGCACAATCAAATTACTCGATGTCCCATCGCGACGGTTTCTTTACTTCGACATAAAAAGAAACCTTAAAGGGGGACTCAAGCGGTTTTTGGGGAAGCTACTTTTTGGTGCGATGGCGTTAAGGAAGTGTCAGTGAATGAGTATCTTCAGTTTTAAAAGGCAGAACCGCCTATTAATCACGCAGGAATAAAATACGTGCGGACTCTTTCCTGTACTTGCGAGGACCAATGAAATTATCGTATGTTTGAAAATTTTGGCGGCCTTTGTAAAGTTTCGCTAAAGAAACAATTTTCAGTTTATTTAAATATGTTGTGCATGATAATTTCACAAGACGTAAAATAGTTCTAGTTTAGAATACGCGATACTGCAATTATCGTTTCACAAACAAGGGACTACGTTTTCTCCTTGCCTTCCTCCGCGGGGGTGAATTTCCCGTTCCCCCGGGATGCGCGGAAGCGCACGTATCTGCGCGCACATGGCGTCGGTGTTGATCATCGACGTGGACGGCGTGGTGAAAGCTCATCGTTCCGCGTAAAAGCGCTATCCTTGACTGTGAATTTTCGTCGTGTGTCGTTATGATAACCCAGCACGTACTAGAAGGGAAGACCCACCTACTCGTGCGGCGATGCCGTGGCGGCACTCTCAAGACAGCAGAAACGCCCGTGCCGTCGTGTTTGTTTACTTCGACTACAGTGGTGCTTTCTAAGCATTTGTGTCCTCGAACATCGCCCGGATTTCTTATTTGGCGCATTTCATGCGTGTGCTCAAGTTCAAGGTATTACTGGCGCGTACCGTATAAAGGACGCGAAGTTTCACGCGTTTTCATCACCGGAGAAAAGTTATTAGTGTTAGCAATCCTGAACGATTGCAACGTCTATCTGATCACGAAATCATATTTCTACGTTGCTATATCGCTGCTAAGATTACATTGTCTTTTATAATCGTAGAAAATGCGTGTGGCGATATTTGTACTATTGCAATGTCGTGTATAGAGTCGTGATCGTCCAAGACGGCGTACGGCATCTTTTTATTTTCTTTTTTTCATCCACTGTACCCTGCAAGCCTATCAAGAAAAATCAATAATAAAGCTTTAGGCTATAGAAAACTGTCTGTCTCTATTCTGTTACGGCATTGAGTAGCAGTGCGTCCCCTTTTAGAGGGGCCGCTGAAACAGCTGACGGCGACCCGCTGTGCTTGTAGTAATTGCAGGTGTGTACGCGCGGCGCAGAGCTGTCGTTCCGGTCGCTCCGGTTGCAACGGACGCAGTCGTAGGTACGCGCTCGTTGCACATGTCTGAACCAGCCTTCCCCCGTCCTCCCGAGGCGAAAGTCAACGTGGCGACATCGTTTGACATCACGTAACAGAGGTAACGCTGCGATGTCAAACGTTGGTTTGGTTACGACCTGCCCCAACCGCAAATCGAAGAACGCCCGAAAAGGTCTGCGTTTCATCGTCCTCGGAACCCGAACAGGACTCCGAAGCGCTGCTATCGTCCACATCGCACGTCGGAGTGGCGTCATAGGAAATCATCCCCAGGTCGGCTGTCCGCCGAAGAATTTCAACCTCCAACGGCATCAGGTCCTCGAGCGTAGAGAACGCCGCCATGATCGAAGCTCGAATGACAAAGAGGTTCGGCCGATGCGGCTACCTCCGGATCACTGCGCGACGGAACGTCGTCCAACGCCATTGGCCCGAGATACTTTTGATAAGCGTGCGAGGACCAATGAGAGTGGTTTCGTTTTCGGATGGATCCGAGGTTTGGCGGCCTTCAATTACATTTTATTAAAGAAATAATCACCGTATGACTATACTATTTGGTTTTTAGGGATACTTGGGGCGTCTAAATTCAGCTGTCATCATCAAAATTTTGGTTCCTGGAATGTTTCCACAAATTTATTTTTAACTTGTTAATATAACGAGTTTTTTTTTCCTTGGACAGTTTCTTGGTAATTCGTACATCCTCCGCCATAACTTAAGGAGCCTCGAAGTGTCATACCTAGCGAAACCTATATTTATACCTGTTTGATCCGTGTTGGCCCACGCTGTAGGACTTCGCCTCTGATAACGAAACAGCGAAGCATAGAGTGGAAAGCTTTCTGGGGTCTCACCGCTCCCAGGCATCGGATGGCCGGACGTCGCCGCTGTTCCAAAGATAAGAGACTACCGTCAGTTCTACTCCCACGTGAAGAAAACGTAGCCTTCTTTTTTTAAATAAAGTACTTTTTTTAAATTATTTCTGGAACACTTACTAAGTTCTTTTTATATAAATATTTATGAGTAATTAAAGAAAAAAGATAAAACGAGTGACTTGAGAAACGCCAAACTATTGAAAGACGGAACCGACAATTTCGCCAACTTTTATTGAAGTATACGTATACAGCTCGAAGGACTGTTTTGCAAAGTTCTTTCGCAGCAGTCAGCGCGATGCGGTCCGCTTATTGAACGTGCATGTACGCTTACAGCAAAGTCACTTGTGTAAAATGCGATCAGTTCGTGTGCGCTTGTGCGTCAGTATTTTTCGCTAGCGTTTCTCGTAAACAAGCTCGCTATTTCCCACTGCCGGTAGACCCCTGCGGAATTTTTTTTTCTTTTAGTTTTGTGCTGTTTTTTTTTCTATACTTTGATCGAAATGCGGTAGGTGTATTTGAAACATATACCAGTATGTAAAAATTACTAGTTTTTTTTTTAAATAAACATTCAGTTTTTGGATTATTGTGACTTGTACTGGGCGCAAAACACTGTGACGTTCTCGGGCTATCAACTCATACGTAACACGGTAAATTTGGACTTAGGTGCCTTTACAATTTGACACCTTCGAGTAGTGAAAGCCTTCCCTCGCTTTCGAATCGTTACATGCCAATGTCCCAAAACAGTTTTTTTTTTTTTTTATTTACGGGCGTTGTTGTTAGAGTTTCTCCAGTTACGTATTCCTCTCGAAAGCATTTATATTGCTCCGCCCTCCAATCGCCTCCTCTTGTTTTTTTAGTTTCCGAATGAGAGCGAGCTTTTTTTAACATGGAAGCTCACCCATAGCAGCAAGACTGTTTGTAGCGCCGACGAGACTTCGCGTCAGATGTCCGGGTACGTATATCCACCTGCGCGGGTTTGTGTCGCGAACTAGTGGCGACGTACGCGTTTCTTCACGGCGGCTTCTGTCTAACGTCGTGAGAGTTCAGCTCCGGTCTCACTATCGAAGTGCTCAATGTGCACCGATGTGCACGCTATACGGCAAGCAATTAAGTGCGCCAAAATGCGTGTGTAGCGCGTGGGAACGAGGAAAGGGTCACGCCAATCGGAGAACAACTCAGCAGACACGAAGGGAACGCGCGTTGAACAGGCAGCCAAGCTCGTTTCGTCAATGGTCGAGGTCGGGGGTAAACAGAAGCACGTGGGCGCATTTGGGGGGGGGGGGGGGTAAACAACCGTACGAGGTCCGCAAGGAGCAGACGAATTTGCACGTCGTCCAACGGTTCTGCTTATAGTGCGGCCGCCCATTTCACCGAATGCCGTCGGCCTTTCTTCGTTTCTTTTCTGCTAATCTGCCTCAACTTACGTAATAAAATTGTTGCGGTATCAGCCCTCTTTCTTGATTTTTCCCGATGGGACGCGAAAACGTTGTGGTCATCACCATCAAAGTAGTATGATGATGATGATGTGCTCGAGTGCAACGACTCTTAGATAAGAAAACCTAAGTGCTGAATACTCCTGCGTCACTAAAGAAGGCCGTCGTAGGCCTCGGATTGGACACGAAAGCTTCGTCATCGTTCGGCAGGAACTCGTGTCCAATAAGTGAGAGCCCGAGTCCCAGTTAAACTCTATAGTTGTGTCCAATTTGTGACCTACACGATGGCCTTCTTTAGTGACGCAGGAAAATTCAGCACTTAGGCCTTTTTACATAGGGGGTGTTGTCGAGTGACACCTCTATTGACATTCTGTTTCGCTGGACCATCTGCGTCTTAGGGAGTAAATAAACAAGGTCTGCATACCAGAACAATTCCGTTATAGTAGCATCTATACGTATCTGCGAAACGTGGAGCCTTTGCCAAGTATCATTACGATCTGCACGGTATAGGCCAGGAAAGCAATGAGTGCCTCGACCTATCCTATGCGAAGGCGTCAAGAAACGAAGTCTCCCCCGTCTCCTGCGTCACGCATCTCTCACTAAATTAGAAAAGCGAGTGCGACGACATTTGGATCATGCTGCAGTGTGCTTCACTCCCTCCACTGTCGCACGAAGCCGATATAGCGCAGAAGTCGACGTACCGTTTTCTCGACGGCGGAGGAGAGCTACTCGAGCGTAGAAAGTTGGGCAAGTTAGTGATTCATAATGATTAAAAAGCGCAACAAGATCACGGGCACAGAAGAAGACAAGACACAGACTCCCGAAGGATTCACTTGTCAGCGACTATAGGTACCGCACTTTGGTGATCACGTTTCATTTGCACCTAACACTGGGACGCCTTTTTTCGCGCCTAGAACTGTACCATCACCGTCGATCGAGCTACCGTCTACAAACATGTAACGGGGAACTCATCTTTTAGGGCAATGCGGGGGAAAACTGGGGGAGAAGAGGAGACCTGAGCTCGCGGGGACGTAACACCGAGCTCTGTATATGGAACGATCAGTGGGTAGACTCAAAGCTAGCTGCCTTTGTCTCTGCTCAGTCTTCGAACGCGCTCGAACGGCGAACGCCGGCGTTCCGATGTTCACGTTCGAGCACGTTCGAACACGGAGTAGAGGCAGGGGCAGCTAGCTTTGCGCGTACCCCCTGATCATTCCAGGCACAGCTCGGCTACGGTAGCTTAAAAACGCGTCTCCGACTGGTAGTGTTTAGCGTCCTTACTCCACCCATGCATGGAAAGGTGGTCCCGAGATGGCACCGAAGGACCTCACAAAACGCCGGCTAGGTGGCGCAAGCTGCCACCCGTTACAAAGGCGCACAGACCAAAATCATCCATCCATCCATCCGGAGTGTCATATGCTGTCGGACGTCGCGATCCTGGCGGTTGGGCGTAAAAGTCCCGGCAAAAAAGCAGGAGAGTAACGCGAGTGTCGCTGTCGTCGCGGCGTCCCAAGCCCCTGTCTGGGGAAGCTACCGTGGACTGGCAAGCTGGAGAGCGACCTGCGCGGCAGAACAGGCGTCTACCACATACACCACAGCTGTTGGGACGCGCTAGCTAGGATCGCGGCCGGCGAGAGCATGACACTTTTATGACGTCATCAGAGGCTCTGGCGTCCCCGCACGCTCTCGTCTCCTCCTCTCTCTCAGTTTCCACCCGCATAGCCTTTATTGGCGGGGTTTATTGGACGTCGCAGCGTCATGTGACGTCACAATTTTCGCGCGTTAAATGTTGCGGAGACACCTTTCCGCTAAATTTAGGGAGAAAATTTATTCGCTGAAAGTAGAGACCATTTAGCGTCACGTGACGTCACGACGTCACATGATGTCATGGCATCACGTGACATCGAAGTGTCACATGAGCACCGCGTGCTAAACTTTGCTGGACGCAAGTCCGCTGTATTTATACGCGGCAGTGTAACCGTGTGCAGCGTCTCGGCTGTCGGCGCAGTTCACTCGCAGGGGCGAGGAACCTGGGTTCTTTTTAGCGTCCCTTTCAACTCTACGAGGTCAAAATAGTTCCCGCAAAATGGTGATAAATATTTATTGCCGCGATACTTTTCAAGCTCGTTGGTTTCCGTGAGAGAAAGGCGGCTTTGCGCAAAGCAACGACGCAAGAGCGTATCTCATAAAGGTACGCGTGGAGGATGATTCGCGCACTGTCTAATTAGCCACAAGAGAGTTAAGCGGGCACCTTCGCTGCAATTCCCCGCCTCGTATAAAACTAACTGTCCCCACAATTTTCGCGTTCGTTGAGCTGCCGCGTGCTTGGAAGCTTTACCGGGGTCCACCAAGTCCCACGACTCTGTGGCGGCACGGCCCGCATGCGACCGTGTTGTAAATGGCCTATACAGAGTGCCTCGTACGTTCCCACGAGCGCGAGAGAAAAAAAAAGTGTGAGTGAGAGAGAGAGAGAGCTTTGGAAGCGTTTTGACCAAACTGTGGTGTTAACCTTCTGCACGTCGAGCAATGTTTTCAGATTTGGTCATAAGATTCGTCATCGTAAATATATCTCCCCAATCTCGTATATAGTTTCCAGGTTCGAGGTACATTCTATGTGGAAGACACACGAGCGTAAAACAAAGTATTCTGTCTTATGACCTCTGCCGTATTTTTCTTCATATTAGCCGTTGCTTATCTTCTATTTTTTTTTCGCTTTGTTATTTTGCTGCGCTATAGGTGATTTATCCGTGCAACTTCCAAATTACTAATACTCCATTCAATAACATTGTTATGGAAGGTTTGTTGGCTGTATCAAATTGTGCGAGATTTTTTTGTATAGCCCTTTCTGCCCTTCCTGCCTGAACCGTTCATTTGATCGCACGCAGTATGCGATAAACAATTAAAAAAATAAACTTGACTTTAAATAAGTTTCGTGCCTCTCAGCAGAACACGGTTGAAGGGACCTAGCAAATTACAAGGCCGGAAAAAAAAAACTTTCGATCCCAAACAATACAGCCTGCGACATATTGCACTGAGAACGATATGGGCATGCCAGTGGGGCCGTGCTCAATGTCGCGATCGCAGATCTCATTTTTGAGGGAAAACGGTTTTTGGGACCCCGTCATTCGCAATTTGATTCTAAGCTTAGTGAGGAAGCGTTACATGTGAGACAACAGCGACGTCACCTTCCCACGTGTGCTCGCAAACGGGCCATTTCGCTTCGCGGTATCATCCCAGAAATCAGCATGCAGCTACGCCTGTGGAACTTTTACCGTAACGTATTCGAAGTCGGCGACACTTTAAGAATCGAAGGGCGTGGAGGGTCCCGTACGCGTCTTATCGCTTCGGAGCGAATCAGATCGCGGCACTGGCTGACAAGAACGCTGCAGAACAAATCACAGACCAAGAAGCGTAAACAAAATAAGTCGTATCCTGCCTTTTATGAGCTGTCAATTACTTCAGTATTTTTTTTTTTTACTCTCAACGATTATTCGGCAGAATATCACCGCGCATGCTCGATGATAGCCTGTTTCGTTATCCGCCTATCGAGAAGTTTGGCGCTTAAAAACGAATTGTTACATTAACTATGTAAAGTTTATCGTATAAAAATTAACGACAAAAAAAAACGCACGATGTTGTTGTTGTTGTTCTTGTTTTTTACGCGTTGTTTTGCAGTTTCACGTAAATCAGACACTGTCGCAACAATCTCCTATACTCGTAACTTCTTTAACTAATTAAATGCCGCTCTCTAGACTGCACTTTGCTTTGCTATAGTACCACCTCTAATACACCCAGTAGGTTTTCTTCACCAATATATCGCCGTTGGTGCGGCTGAAGCGAACGCAAATTGCGCCTTTTATAGAGGGCTATTTCGGAGGTTTCGTCAAAGCTTTAGAGGGTTTCGCGCACGAGAGCAAACGCACGCTCCTAAACAACAAACGTTTATTCCATCCATCCATCCGTAGAAGGTTTTGTCATTAACGCCAGCTTAGTTTTTCACTGGATTAACATCTGTCGCATTATAGACCACAGTTCACACTACTTCTATTTATATAAGTATTTATTTATTGCTCATACTACAATGGCCCAACATTTTGGGTTTTAATCTTTAAAGCAGAGCGACCCGAAGCTATATTTCACGTATTTCCTTCTGATAGGTTTTCGCTTTTCTGGTGGGACAGTGTTTAGTGTGGTGTTAGCTACACTACGGACGTGAGCAATTTGAGATGATGGCTTCAATCGGGTCTTTGTTTAGGACAATGCCATCTAACTAAAATCAATAACATCACCGGGGTTAATGTTGAAAGCCCATTATTGCTCTAGACTACGGAGCCTGCATTCTTCTGCGCGTGTACGGACAAGCAGCGGTTGTCCCCTTGAATGTTTAGCCGTATCTATTATTACTATATCTATACTACTAAGATATCGTGCGACACTCCTCGTCGCATGACTGTCCCACTTCGTAAATTAGAAAGAAGTAGAAATTATCCATGCTGCATCGTGTAACAACTTCTATTGAATTTGCATCCTACACGACATGGGAAGTATAGGTACGCACAATTTGGCACTGAGTGTTGTCCGCGCTACGGAAAACCAAAAACACACACTCGCAAACAGAAGTACACGCACCAGCACCCAACGAAAACAGACGCCAATCTGTACATTGAGGTGGCATCGAATGCCGTGAAGAATAAAGGGGGGGGGGGGGGGGCGGAGACCCCAAATCGACATGCAAAACAAGGGAAAGGAGACGGCGGAGAAGACAACAAGAGAGAGAAGGAAGGTAGGAGGCTCGGACGAGGGGAGAAGATCCCCCATCGCCGAAGTAGGCCACCACGGACCGGTAACCAAGTATAAAACGACTCACGAGGTCCTCGGGCAACATTTGAGCTCTTGGTATTCGGCCGGGCCGCATCGGGACGCGTTGCTCTTCCGTTAGTTTGCGGCAGAGAGTGTGAGAGGGAGGTTGGTTCATCGTGGGTCGTCGCCGCCGCTGCGCTGGTGCCGCCATGCAGTGAAGCCGCATCGTCCCTCCGCCGGACACACGTTTTTCTCTCGTCGCGTGCTTCCTCTGTGCGGTCGCCGGCGTGCTGCCCAACCGAACGGGTGTTTGCTCGAAGTGACCACGACATCGGTTTGTGTACACGTTGCTGGAAACGTCCCGAGCGTTGCATCCGTTGCCTTCGACGAGTTCGCGCCTGTCCTGGACCAAGGGCCGATACCGAACCGCCGTCCGTGGGAGTGTCTTCGACGCTGGCTCGCGTCGGGTGCGGGGGTGTACCGCCGGTGTGATTTTCAAAACGTTCCATTGGGAAGGAAAAAATATACGGAAGGGTGGTGTGGCCAGTGACGGATTCGTCAGCTCCGTCGGCTGATTTTATGACTTGCGTCTTCGTCTTGCGGTGACTTGGGACGGTTGCCTGAATGCGCGGCTCCGTGTGTGAACGGCAGACTGCCTCCTAACTCCGTTCTTTTGGAGGCTACGACGTGAAAAGGAGAGGATACCCGCCTGGACTAAATCCATTCGAGGTAAGCCGCAGAGTTTTGTATTATTTTTTTTTAAATTACAGCTGTAAAAAAAAATGAAAATATAATTTCACTAAAAGCGAGACTGATTAGATACATTACGCGGCTTGTCTCAATATAAAATCTAATTCAAAGCGTGGAAAGTCACGCGGTGATGCAGATTTTTCGTTCTTGCCCTTCGATTGACGCGTAACGAAAATCAAGGTTTGGTAAGAATTTAAGTCATGAGCTCTAAACCTGGAGTGAAAAGCTGCGTAGTATCGAGTAATGAAATTATATGTCGGTGCCCTTCTTGAATTCTCTATAAGCCTCTCGCATATGCGCCATATTTCTCCGGATATCACAAACTATAGAATTTTACTGACAGCCTAGGAAACACAGGGCGCGATTTGTTATGCTCACTTTCAGTGATTTGCTGCGGTTTTTATCAGTCAATACGGTAATCTCATAGACTCTGGAGTGGTAATAAACGATCGGGACTGACCCGCCCAGCGTTTCTCAAGAAGTCAGTGACTTTAGTCAACTTGACCGTAGACAGTTCCGCAGCAAAATATCGCCATTCTTGGGATTCTTCGGACTTAGTATGGAAGTGTCAAAGATAAAATTTTTGACACTTGCATACTAAGTCGCAAACAATAGATCACTCAAACATTTCAAGACGATAACACATTGGCATTGAGACTGGGCCTTAAGATCCGATTTCCCCGCATCAAAAGTCATCGAACACGTCCCTCGAAACGGCTATCGGAGGAATCGAGAAACACAAAATGCATTTCCCTATTGCCTTCCTCTTGAAACCGCGACGAGTTCGAGAGGTCAATGTCGGCCGACGAGCCGTGTAAACAGCCGTTACACGCGACTGGAATCCCCGCCGTACAAAAGAACGGAAGACGTAGAAATAAAAAGTAACGGCGGAAAGAAGGAGAAATAATCGCAAGATGAAAGAAATAAGAGGAAAAAACGGCGATCAAAAGCCGAGTATCAAAAGGGAAGGAGCAAAGCGGCTGGGATTAGCAGTGTCCCCTTGCTGATGCGGAACCAGAGGGGCTGGCATTCACCGCACCGTATTCGGTAAACGTCTTTTGCCGAGACGAAGACCCATAGCGGTATATATACGTCTCATGACGTAAGGCGGAACTGGAGCTTTCCCGCACGGCGTCTAGGTCGTATAAGGCTTGCAGTGAAGACGGGGCTCGGACGTTTAGAAGGTTTCTCGCTTTTTCTCCGCGATGTATACGGAGACGTCCTTTACGCTGCCAACATACGAAAGCAAACGTTTCGCTAACGTTTTCTAGGGCTTCCGTGTTCTCGCAAAATATTGATTTTTTTTTCTTGACTTGATGTTAAGGAAATTTATTTTGTTTCCTTTGTACTCTTGTTTCGTAACGTGGTGCATGACGTGCAGACATAAACTGATGATGGAAGCCTCCGTGCAGAGGCACGTCTGATCATGACAAGAGAAAAAGTTCTGAAATAGCTTAAAAGATGTGGAAGGCGCAAGCAAGACAAAAACATAGGATTAGTTCGCTCGTGGTTAGAATAGTGTATGTTGCAGTAAGAATACTTTCTTAGAACATGAAGTAGGATATTATCGAAATTTATTAAAATATTCGTGCAAATCCTGCACATATTTCTGCAATACCCTATTTCGTGTAAATATCTACACATATTTCGTGAAATATCTTACATATTCGGACAAAAGCTAAAATGTGTCTGGGACGTTTTAATATCTAATTTTATTTGGGAAAAAGTTGAACCTCCTCGTTATTGATCACTTCCGAACAGCTAACCGTCCAAGGTGGCCAGTGCCTGTAGCTTCACTCATAGACGGCAGCGAAGTTCAGTTCTTGAGTTTGAGGTTGTCTAAATGAGCCGAAATATTTTTGTTTCAGACAAACAATTTTCACTACTTATTTTAACAAGCGGTAAGCTTAATAAGTCACTTTCGTGAAGTATACAGCTGTTTGACTTTGCCTCATACGTACTGATTGCTACGACTCTTCTTCCAGGAGATGAACTAAGCTTGGGTGAATTATGCTTACGTCAAAATTCACACACAAGACATTCTCCAGTCATTTACAAAGACTTTATAAATCGCCTTGAAATTTTTGAAACTAGTATTCTCATTCTACGCGTGCTCTCCTTCGAGCAATTGAGTTTCTCGAAATGTCTATAAAAATTTGGTGGCGTTTTCTTTATTTATTTCACACAATACCTGCTTCGCCGTGTCCAGGGTGTAGGGGGGCACAAAAAACAATGCGTACAAAGAAACACATTGTCAAAATACATACACAAATCAACAGTGAAAAATAAATCTTTACATTTAAACAAACCTCTGTATTCTTTCGTAAAAAAACAACATATTTTAAAATATAAACTAACTCTTCTGAACGTAAGTTACACACCCGACTGGTCTGGACGAAGAATGAGAAAGAATAACAATCATAATAATAACGGCTTCGGTTACTTTTTTTTTTTCGAATGGTCCAGTCTTGAAGTTACGTGGAGAGGTTCTCGAATGTACAATTTACGTTCAACGTCTGTTCGTTCATATTATATGGCGTAAAAAAGATGCCAACCTTAAAGATTTTATTCGAAGTTTAAGGGAGTCCCAACTTAATCTGGGTTTCTTTTCGATACAACTTGTGTAGGGCCTATAGTCACTTGTCACAAACCTTAGTGCCTGGGATTGAACCCGCTCTAATTTATATGAGAGTTAATCATGTAGGGGGACATCATATCACGCAAGCGTATTCCAAAATTGGCCTACTAAAGGAAAATATAAAGTCTGTCTTAAGTTGCGCGATGTATTCCTAAAATCTCTCCGGATAAAATGCAACATTCTGCTAGCCTTGGCCACCACATTATCAATGCGATCATTAAATTTTAAATTGGACAAAAAATAAACTCCCAGCTGCTACAAAAAATTATTTCAACCACCCATGCTTAGACGGATGGTGTATCGGTCTGTTTTCAGATTTTTTATATCTGTTCGTCTTACATGCCAAAACTTGCATGTTCCGTTGTATTCATATTGCGCTTGAAACTTTCAAGGAATAGAAGGTGGCACCTTTAAACAATCTTTCCGCTCACTTTTGTTGGTTATATTTGAGGCTCGTAACTCAATACGTTGTGTTCGTCTTTCTGCGGCGTTTTGTTTACTTACGAAAACATTTTCTGCTCTTGTAAAGCTAACAATTTTTTTTTATCTTTGCATTTTGCTAGAGATGGAAAAGCGAAATGTCTTCGGGGGAAGTCAGGGAGTTCCGCCGTGGAGCGAAGATATGCAAGTGTTAATGTGGTCATAATTTCTGTTGTTATATTTGATTAAAATAACATTGGCAGGCAGATAAGGACTTTGAAAAGTTTAAGCGACCGAAGAAAGTAATACAGTCAATATACTATTTCAATAATCGTCTTTGACGTGGCAGCATACTGTGTATACTGGACTGTAAACCGCGTTGCTAAGCAATAGTTGCGGCTAGGTATCTCAATTTAAATTGCGTACGACAAGCATGCGTCCCCGACCCATGACTCGCTGTGCATTTTTTGTGTTCAAAACTTCGCTGCAAAGATATATATTTATATATAAAAATGCAGGTGATACACCTCATCACCTCGGCCGATTCAGCAGCTCGCTGCTGATTCATTGTAAACACTAGTTGTTTCACACTCCATACATTCATCCGTTGTCGACTTCTCGACACCATTGTCAGCACACGCGCGCATCAATACCGCTATTGGGATTATTCACTGAAGTGTGCAACGCTTGCATGCAGTAATTAAAGGCTCGCTTGACAACAGAACGTTGGTATCAAGGAGAACGACGAAGAAACACAAGGATGTCTTAGGTTCCAATAAGATGTTGCAGCTGTCGCTGTGACTGCATACCGTGGATTCACGCAGGACAGTCATTTTTTTTCTTTGCTTTTGCGACACGTTCCTGGCCTTGGTTTCGGCATGGTGGTAACGGTATTACGGTAACGCTATGCAAAATCGTTCTAATGAACAAAGAGTGTTTTGTAGATGGTTTCCGCTGTCCCGCCGCGTTCTCCGCAACGCGCTACGAGATCCGGGACTCTGCAGGCAAGGCTAGCGCCGCGCAGGAGCGTCTTCGTTCCAGTAGTGGAGGCGGGAAAACGATTTACGAAAACACCCCAGTGATGGCGAGTATTATCGGGGTAGCTTTTGAGTGACGAATTTAGACAAATTTAAAGAAAGCAACAAATCACTATCATGTCTACGCTAAAAAAAAAAAATATTTTTTTATAGATTTGAGTTTTGGACGTTTCGCGGTCACGCGGCTCCTCTTCCAAGCCATCCGAGATCTGCGACGAACGATGGCGGAAGAAAAACAAGCCGGTCGCGGCAGCTCGCTTCCCGGCCGGAAAGTGGAGGAAGTTCCGAGCGCGCGTTGAAGAGGCCTCTCCGGCAAAGCACCCCGCGGCGTCGTCGTCGGGGCACGAGCGCCAAGGCACCGGGACGAGGCAGAGCCAGCCGCCGAGCGGGTCAACTGGCCGACCCGACCGGCCACCGCTGCTGGTGCTGCCTACGTCGACACCGCCCGTCGGTCGACTACTATCCGTTTCCCCTCGGGACGGGCCGCAGCAGACGCTAACGGTCACCCCTAGCCAATCAAGCGCTGTAAATGTCCCACGTGACTTCGAGCACCAGGCCCCTCTCCAAGATCACGTGACACTCACACGACAGTGGGTTGGCTTCGAGTGCTTGTAACGTCGCTCGAGGTCCACCGCGAGTTGAAACAGTGTATACGTTGGTCGATTCATTCGGGGAAGATCCCAGGCACGGCCGACGAGGCGGTCGCAGCAACAGCAGCAGCAGCGACGTAAATGGATCCGGCCAAATTGGTCCGCTCCTTCGACGCGCAAACAAAAATGATGAGGGGGGACGACGAAGCGCTTGTCGGCAGCGGGAGCGATCGAACCTTCATGGCGTGGCGGATTCGGAAGTGTGACCAACTCTGAACGAGATGACTGCGATGCGTGATCATCCGGATCCGAGATCTTGGGCAAAAAGGAGAATGTATAGCTTGCGCGCGGCGCCGTGACAAATTGGATGTTGCTTGTTGTTCCTGATGTCCACGCGGCGCGAGACGGACCTTATCGTGGCATCGATGTGCAATTGATGACGGAGCAGCCGCCGAAGAGTGGGGGCCCTCTGTATATATATATCGAGGCTTGGCCGCGGATTGCTTCACGGTGCGCCCTACTTCTGGCACGCGAGCACGTACGCCTGGGATTACAGAATAAAGGCCAGTAAGACCGTGCCAGTAACGTTCTCGTGCCTTCCAATCGATGATTTATGTAGTAGAAGTTTGAACAGGCCGATTGCAGTTTCGAGTGTAAGAAGTCACTCGTGCTCATGGTCTTGTCTTTGTCTTCGAATACACTTTGTGTTACGCGCTGATTTGTTTTCTGGAAGAGTGAACCTAAACAGTAAACCCATGTACCGATTGCTTCTTGTTGTGATTATCAGCGTCTTTGGAACACTGTTTTTTTTTGTCTTTTTTTTGTAAACAGTTTTTCTGTTTTATAATCGCAGTTCGACATGTAACTTATATTACGTGTTTTTTATATTGCTGGGTATTTATGGTATTTGACCATAGTGGGTATTACCCACTATTGCTGGGTATGTTTTCGTATTGCCGGGTATTGCTAAGTATTTTTGGTTACATGTATACCATGATGGCTATTTTTCATCATGTTTAGCCATCACCAGCTCACTGGTGCTCCTACATATTGTCCACTAATCGTCTCGTTTCTTCAAAAATGCAGGCAAATATCATGGTTGTCAGCATTTGTGCACTGCGACATGCCAAGATTATCTACATTTTTATTCCGCGGTGCACGTGAGGGTAACAGCGAAACCAAATCTTCACCGCCTAATTTCCACTCAAAGCTCTGCCGGACACGTATAACGACCTGAGAGACAGACTTCACAAATAAATCAAACTGTCGGCCTCCACGGAAAATTTTTAAAATGTCTTATTATGCATCAAAATTGCACAAAAATAAAGATGACAACTCGGTTTTTCTACATTAGAAATAGATAAAAACTATCACGAATTACAACCTTTCTACCAATTTCCCTTCGCTTGCCGGACCGCAACCCATTATTAAAAAAAAACAAAAAACATTGGGGTCATTGTCGACATACACTTACCGTAAATGAAACCTGTTGGTAGAGGGGTGGAAAAAGCGCCTGAAATTACACGGATTCCGGGATACTCCGTGACACGAAATCTATGTTCAGATGTCTGAAGATGCATAATGAACCCGTCACGAAGTGATTGGGAATTGACCCAGACAAGGGCCCACCCAGTGAGAAACTCGGAAGGTTTGAAAGGAGCCTTCATTTCCGATTAGATGCGCGCTTGCTGCGTCGGAAACTCCATATTAACGTCAACAAAACGAAACTGTAAAAATAACAAGAAGAAAAAAAGATACGCCTTCGATGTTTCGAGATTTTCTGGAAGCTTTGAGTTGCGAACCTTCGTTTTTGTATTCTCTTTTTTGTACCTTTGTTTTGCTACCCCGCAACAATGAAGAAATATGTTTCGGTCTTCTGACGTGAAAATAGACACGGAACATTCTAACGCTGTAATAGGCTTGTCGCGCTTAGAGTTTTAGGGTGACACATCATGTAAAGTAAGATTAAAGGCTCAAGAAAGCTGTTTTTTAGGGATTATATCAAAGTACGCACGATTTGGCAGAGCACCTACCAAGTTACTGCGCAAATTTCTCAATAGCTTATTTTTTTTCTCTCTTTTTTTTCTTTTTTTTTTACGAAAGTAAGAACATGGCATTTTTTTTAAACGTGGTTTCATTTCCGAGATAGCTATAGGTGGTTTATAAATTCGTGATTTGTTTTAAGCCAGTTAGTTTGTAATTTAAATCAGCATAATACAATGAATACAATTGTTTCGGTGGAGCATTCAATTACACAGCCATTAACCCCCCCCCCCCCCCCCCCCAAAAAAAAAAAAATTAAGACATGTTTGCGTTTTGCGGGAGATATCTAGACATAATAAATGCGCCGTCAATAAATCTTGACTTATCTACCGATAAGTCAAGATTGACTTACCGGTAGATTAGCTGGAGGTAAGCAGTCACGTTATATCGCGTGTTAGAGTACTCTGTGTTTAAAATGCAACGTCCAAAGACGAAAACTAAATACAGTTTCGTCTGGCAACTTAATAGGCATTTCTAGGTGCAGCCTCGTAAAAGATGCCGACTCGTGGAGACACATCAGCATCCACGTTGATGGTCCAAAGAAGTTGACTAACGTAGAAGTTAGGGCTAGTTGGTATTTCATGATTAAAAATTAAAACAGCGCAAGGACACGGACACGAACAAGAAGGTAGACGAACAGCGCCTTGTTCGTCTACCTTCTTGTTCTTGTCCGTGTCCTTGCGCTGTTTTAATTTTTGCTTTAGAAAAAAAAGGGGATGTCGAACAAACGCAACGGGATGTAGTCATATCAGACAATTTGCGCCAGGCGCTATTTTTACCGCCTTGTCGTTTCGTCTTGTCCGCAACTTCTTTTTGGTTGAGGATGAATTCTAACCTGACAATAGAAAGGTTTTTTTTTTCTTGCTTTAACATGTTCTTTTGTTTTATAAAACACCAGCATTAAAATGGACGTGGAAAGAAAACGAGACTGGGGAAAAGATACGAGAATAATAAGCGCGGGGAAAACTCATCGATCATTTCAACAGGTGATGATCTGGAAAAAGGAGCTATACCCCTTTCCAGGCAAAGTTCCTAGCTACATTTTTATGTGCTTTTAGTTATAGAGTCGGCAATCCATAAAAATAACCAAAAGCAAAAATAATATATAAAAAACAACTTTTTTAAATATTGTTTGTTGGACATTAGCTAGCTACCTTTTACATAGTCATCCCCAGGAATTGTGCCGATACTAATAGTTCTTGGTTGCGTTTTTATTCGTTTTAGCTGGTGTTGCGGGTCAAGACAAGTATGATTGAGGCAGTTATTGTTCTCATTAAGAGTCTGCAGAATAAAAGATATAGGGCGATATGAGAATAGCATAGTGTTTATGTTAAAACAATAGCTCTAGAAGAATGTTTGCACGCAGTTGTTTCTACAGAAACGAAGCAGGCTGTCTAAAGATATAACCCTTAGACGAATCAAATTATAGTTCACCTTAGGCAGACGGTATTAGAAAATCGTCGTTCAAAATATACTATTAGCTGCAGAGCTTCGGCGAAACTTGGAAGAGTAGGGACATCAAATTTCGGGGCACGTTTGTAAAACCCCTAAGTAATGAGTATTCATCACTAATCACATTAGTTGTAGTAAAAAAACAACACAAAAAACAAGCAGCCCAAAAGTTTGATGTGTGTATTCATTTATGGAAAATTTTGGGACACACGTCTTGACGCCAAATAACTTGTGAACCTGAATGTCAACTCTCATAACGTAAATTGCATCACTCGGAATTATGAAGACATTTACTGTCAAAATATTCGTAGGTCAACGGACTTTGTGTTGAACATAAATATTCTCAGTTTTCTTTTGAAAAATATTTAGTTTACAACTTTGGTTTTGCTCGGCCGCAAGAAGCCTTTTTCTCGTGTGCAGAGAGAACCCGTAAATTCGCAACAGGAGAAGCCCCTCTGAGCCACAGAAAGAGTCCATTAAAAAAGGTTATTGTAATAAAAATTATGACATTATATCTTAGTTATAACTTGTCAATCAGCTCCTTGACTACCATGGTATGTTGAGTGTCCAGATTTCTAGTTTATTATATGCCCACAATAACAATGTAAAACAAAATCTAATGTAGACATCATTGTTGTAGACAACAGTCTAGCAATTATCCTTGTTTCCTTGCTCTTCACCTTGCGAGTAAAGTATTCTTATTTGCAGCACGCAAAAGTTGACTCTTGGTTTTGGGGCGCACGTCGTTGAATTCTTTATTGTTAAGAGTTGTCATGGTTTCAGGTATTCAAGGCTTTCTACTCAGTTCAACGATCAGACCTTGGGTTAACAAAATATTAAATTTAGCTTTGAAGTTTAAGTTAACTAAATATATCATTTCCAATGAGCGATACAAAATGGGGAAAAGATATGTTACAGAAGACAAAACTGCTCTGTTCTATTATAAAATCAGCCTCTAGTTTTACGCATGTGATCAGGCTTGGCCACCCCTCATTCAAGTAAAGACGTCGCTTCCTTGTTGTTGTTGTTGTTGTTTTTTTTTGCGGAGAGTGAATGCAGTTATTTTGAAATACTCTTATCACAAAAATAACCTTTCCACGTTTGGTGAAATCAAAATTCCTCACCCAAATTGCTAAATGCCGCGATAAAAAAAAATTAAAATGTAATGCGGTTGCATAGTGTATTGATGTGATCAACGTGAAATTCCTTATTAATAAATAAATATTCCTATTTAACTGATTTATATACTCACAAGTTAACTTTTAAAAGTGGAATGACAAACTATAAAAAAAGAGAGTCAATGAACAGAAACAAACTTTGGGGCGGGTGGCACACGTTTCAGATTTCTGCGTTCTCCACTCTTTTCTCGGTTCTCCCCCAAATATTAGTTCTCCCCAATCTCGAGTTTTAAATTTGTGAATGTCTCCCAGTTTTACCCGTCTTCCATTTTTAGACTCGAAAATAATAATTAAAAAAATTCGAGCGCCAATAAAAAATGTAATAAAAAATATTTTTGCTTTCTTGGTTTATTTTATTTTCAAAGTCTCCGATGACTGGACGCTTCCACCCGTGAAGGTCCGTCTGGAAATCGGCGGCGCACTTCACCGCGTGGTCGAACCCGTTCCTCCGCAGACGCTCTGGAATCTGTTGCCGACGCGAGAAGAATCGATCTGTCATGCTTAACGGCCCGTACAATCTGGGCAACTGAAGAGCTACAAAACAAACTGGATCCGTTGTTGTTGCGTCAGCGTGCCCACGGTATCGTGACCTCTCTCCTCGAAGAAAAGCTACAACAAGCGACCCCGACGCATCCACAATGACACGAAAACTGGATCACATCGCCCGCTGAGTTGTATATGAGGCACGCGCTACATTGGAGCAGATGCCTCGTTTAGTTGCTCTTGGTAGAACTGTATATATATACGTCGTTGGCACTGCGTGATTGTTCCACTCTGATTCCTAGTGCGATATTCCACTGTCTGAAAAATAGCCCCTATACGGAGCGCAAGTTCGTCTGCTTCCTTTGCAGGGGTTGTGGTGACGTCAGAATGACGCAGAGCTGTGATTGGCTCTGACTGGAGGATAGTGGGTAGAGCTCGAGGCAGCTTGCTTTGACGTCCACCCACTTATCCTTCAATCAGAGCCAGTCAGAGCTCGGCGTTTTGACGTCACCACAACCCCTGCAAAGGAAGCAGACGAACTTGGGTCCCGAATACTCACTACGAACTTAAGAAACGCGGGGCGTTCCTTGTTACGTTCCTTTCTTTGTATCGGGTGCCTCAAATAGCGGCCAGGTTCTTTAAATCGACCGCGAAATTCGGTTTCTTAACCTATCGCGCTACGATTTTGTGCAGCGTTGCCCATAGGTGGTGCATTTTTTCTATAAAATTGGCAAAGAGTAAACTTACCTGAGGAAAAAGTAAAGAAAGAAAAAGGCTTAACTCCTATGGAAACCCAGCGAAGCCATCGGTCTTCAATCAGAAAGGTCGCGCCATTGTTTGAAAGACCGGTGACTTCGCTACGTTTCCATATATAGGAGTTAAGCCTTTTTGTTTTTTCTACTTTCTACTATAGCTGCCCTTTTGACCACTGCACTCGTCGAACGCGTTAGAACGCGGAACGCTGGCGTCCGACGTTCGCGCTAGAACGCGTTCGGCGAGTGCAGTGGAGACAAAGGCAGATAGCTTTACGTCTACCCACTAATCATTTCAACCAGAACTCGGTGTTCGGACGCCCCCGCGCACATCTCGTCCCCTCCAATCCCTCAGTTTTGCAAGCTGTTATTTCTCTCACCATTCAGGTAGTTCACACCCGATATATTTCGTTACCAACGGAGTTGCTCCGCGTGTCTGACGCTGTACTTCGCTGATTAAGGTTCTTTTTTATTCCCCTCCCCCCCGAATCTCATCAGAAAAGTCAAGGACGCTAGATCAATTGACTCATAGATGAGGAGATGCGGTATACTTGCCTCGTTGTTCTTTCGAGGCAGAAGGAGGCTTTGGGATGTCATAAAAAAACAGACTTACCGATCTTTCACAGATGGCAAAGCACCAGAATTTTGGAACCAATAAAGTGCTCGCCAAGATAACCGTAACCTACGTTTGGTAAAAAAAAAAAGAAAGAAAAAAAGTGAACACTGCATTTTGATTGTTATATGTTCATACCCATTGTCTTCGTGGCTCGGTTAAAGATTCGATTTCTGGTTTGCGGAATTAACCAGTAACATCGAGAACAACAGCGATGAACGCACTGGAGAATCATTGTGTTAAATGGGTGGGAGAAGAGTGACTCAAAAATGCCCAGAGTCTTCTTTGATGTTAAATACCTTTTCTTTTTTTCTGACATTTTGTAAGAAGGTTGCAGTAAAAACTACAGAGCTGATTTTAATATACGCGCTGGTCATCATGCGGTCAAAAAGGTTATACGAAGGAGAGTATGAATATTTACTCCGTTCATATTGCTCTATTTTCGCTTTTTTTTCTATTCACCATTGTTTGTTTTAGTTTCTTGGATGACGCCCTACTAAGCAAATAAAAATCTCGGAACCCAAATTTCATCTGAATGAAACAACCGATCTGATCACTGAATGTCACTGAATCAGCGATACATACAGAATGTATATACGATATGTATATATACGTATACACACATATGTATACTAGTATACGTGTATAATATGATATATATATATATATATATATATATATATATATATATTATATATATATGTATATCACTGTTCTATATACTGCATGATTTCGTGATATGTAGTTACTTGGGATGTCATGCTGGGCTGAATAGTTATTTTTCCAAGCCGCCCTCAACCTTACTTTGTTGGAAAATAACTCCTATATTATTATTATATAGATAGATAAAAAATACAAACTTGTTCCCTGCATGTTCTATTAAACGAAGTGTTCGCATTACGCGGCTGCCGATTTTCCCGGTATAAGCGGAGGCGCCGCCGCGTACCATCCATCCCCCGCCGTGCGTGGTCAACGACGGCGGCAGGCGGCGGCGGTTGTCTCCGGGCTCCTGACCTCATTCCGGCAGATTCACGTTCAAGGCCGGGGAGAACCTGTTGCCGTTACGACTTCCCGGCTGCCGCACCTCTCGTCGCCCTTTCTCGCTGACGTCACGCTCCTCCGCCCACGTGGTCGAGTTACGCGAGCAGCGTTTACAAACACGGCTCGACGCCGTCGTCGACTGACACTCCTCTCCAGCCGTGTCGCCGCTGCCTCCGGGCTATTGTTGTCGCCAGCAGTGTCATTGTAATTCGATAAAGATCCCATTCGCGCCCACGTTTAGTGTTGAACACGCTCCTCAAAATGTGGAAACAAAATGTACCGTTACTCGTTCCGTTTCATTAGTGGAACGTGCTCCGTTACACGCTCCACCGGCGCAAAAACGAACGCGTTACCGTAAGTGCTTCGAGAACTAACGTGCCGTTACGACGAAAACTGCAAACTCCGGGTAAGTTTCCCGATGTAATATACTCAACCTGTGCCTTCGGAAAAAGGTATTTAGTTTGAAATTCGCGGAAATACCGTATTTGGAGTAATATGGTTATTAATTTATTTAACAGAGTAGGAACGGTGCAGTGCAAGAGTTCCCTTAAAGAACTTTGGGGAGGTTCCCTTGTAGAACTTTACGTCCAAAATCAATCCCCATTTTTTTACACTAGCTAGAGCTTCGATCAAAGTTATTTTGCGGAAAAGTGCAGTCTGAAAGCGTTTCAATACTCTTTTATACCCCACATAGTCATCAGTGTACAGTCCAAGGTTGGACAATACACCATTTGGTAGATCCTTCTTAAACACTAAGAGATCACTAGGCAAAACTCAGGGAACGCGGAAGGTACCGTAAACCTTTATAATTTTTTCTTATTAAAACAACATATTCATTTCGATTGGTTAAGTAATCTTTCAACCAGGGAAAGTTATTAGCCGAAACGTTACGTATTCATATTTCGTGATAAAAATATAAACCTTTGCCGGGACACATAAGATGCTTTCCGACGGTGTAAGCAAATGCATCAAACTTGAATACCTTTGTCGGACTTAAGAAAATGTCATGATTATTTTCAAGAATATAATGAAATATCTTCTATAAAACCATCATGATAAGTGATGAAAAAGCTATCCCAGTTCAAATTAATTACTAAACCGCTGTAAATGACATCTTCAAGAAGCTTCGAGCACGATTAAAAAGGCGCGTAGACCCGAAGTTCTAAATGGTAATTTCTTGAACTTGTTTTATTTGCTGGAATACAGATGGAAGTTTTCCGCTCACTGGGGTTTCCCGCATGACAAATATTTATCCGACCGTCCATAAAAACAACATGGCACGATGAACATCATCTTAGGAGACGATTAAGAATTTCAACGGGCTTTTTGAAAATTTAAATTGGTTATGAGACAACCGATTCCGCCAGAGCTCTGTAAACATTTATTCACAGTTTCTAATGCAGTGAAGGGATTAGGAAGAGTAAGCACTTTGTTCTGGATGGTAGGATGTGTAAGAACAAGTTTGAAATATGTGTCGGAGTAAGCAGCTTTTTCTTTGATATCTTCCACAACACAACCTTTCAAATCTAGCAGGAAAATTCCATTTTTGTCTCCGTCATTACTAAAAAAAATGCACTTCAATAGCGCGCACAAGTATTATCTAAGCTTTTTTGCTTGTTTTTATTCAGATGTTTTGTACATTTCCATTTATCCAAGGTTTCCCCTCATCTTTTAGAACGCACCCATTTTGAAGCTGTACAATACAATCAGAGATTGTATTTAACGCTCAACTATTTTCTTGTGTGCTGTCAATGCTATAACATCAGTTTAATTCTTCGAATAACCAAATAAAATAACGCAAATTTTTGCTCATGCCAGCATAATTTCCTTTGTTATAAAACAGAAAACAACTTCGTACAATGAAAGGACTTGCTTGGTTCAGGAACTGATACTAGAAACTGGAAGGACATTATAAATATCAGAGCATTGATTACAAAGCGAAGAGATTTAGCATGTTGGCGTAGTTAACACCTGTTCATGTTGTTAAAGCTATGAATACAGGTATTTCGCAGTTGTAAATAAAGTTTCTAAGCGCTGAGAACAAAGGCAAAGAATTCAGCGTAATCGAGATTTAGATATCCCATTCGAAATTTTTACAATTCAGGGTAAAAAAGCACAACGGGACACGGACGAAGTAAAGAGCTCTGTGTACTGTCTCGTTTTTACTTCGTTCGTGTCCCGTTGCGCTATTTTACCTCAAAATGTGTATCAACCTACTGTCCCAAACAAACATTAAAGTTAAATGTTTAACGCAGCCACCCAGGAAATTGTAAGGTGAAATGTCGCCGCCTGTCGCGAGAAGACGGTAACTTATACAGTGAAACTATCCTTGTGGTAGCCGACATGTTAATTTAACAAAACATGCGTACCTACTACTAGACATTGCATAATCAATAACATTCACAAAGCAACAAAAACGCAAGCATTCCTAATATTTTTTTCCTTGAACTGGTCCGGAGTTTGCGATGAATATAAAGTTTTCATAGTAAGAAAAAACGCCGCGACTGGGAAAAAGAAAGGACGGACAAACAGAAAGGGCTCTGGAAAGAGGGTTTTCGTTCCTTTGTTTCTTTTGTGTTTGTATGAGTTCCTGAAGGCTATATATACAAACACCAACTTTTATCCAATAAATACAACTGTGTTTGAAACGTCTGTGTTATTCCGTCCTCTCTTTTTCCCAGTCTCGGGGTTTTTCTTACTATGTTCAACTACCACCAGCTCGTTTGCGCCCTAACCTTGTGATCATGAAGTTCCTCTCGTCGCTGAACAATCTATCGTTGCAGAACTTGAGATAACACTCCTCTTTCGCGCGTGCACTTGCAGTTTTTGGCGGGCCAAACGCGCAGAGCGAACGTAATCTTAGCTACCCGAAAATTATACATGTCCTCGAACTTGTACGTGTTTTCTATAAAACATTTTGTATCTTCAGATAATAAAACTTTCCAAGATTAACCTGCATTTTCCGGATATAAAAGTGATGAGGGCTGGCGATGTATGAGGAAGAGCATTTTAACTCGCTCTTTACAAAGGCCAACAATTTTCTCTTCCGAAACTGTCCACATTACCTGAGTACAGCCTTCGAGTTCAGTAAGCAAAACCTATGATTGACGGAACTTGCTTCAGGCTTCATCCCAGCATGCTTTTAACGGAAACTGCTCGACAAATGCAAATAAATGCGACAATAGCTTTGGACTTCCAGCGACGGTGGTACCGCGTCGTGAGAATCGCGCTCCCTAACTCCGGGATACTCGGCTTCCGAAGGAAGGTGCATGCTTACCCCTTTCTGACTTTGAAATATCAGGGACGGTTCCCTCGTATTTCACAAAATTAGAATTACCTACGCGTCGCAGACCGACCCAACCTCGTCCAGCTTTTCTACGACGATCATCCTGATGACAGCTATTCTGACAGGAACTAGCGCGACCCCTAAAGGGCGTGAAAGTTACGAATACATCACGCAAACAAGCTCCAGGGAAGCACAGGAGTGACTTCTAATTCAGAAAAAACAACAGATCATAATCGCAGAGGAACATATTTATGTGAACTGAAGGCATAAATATTATATAGATGAAATATACCGCAATGAACACAAAAAACTTCATATCCAAGCGAAACCGTGCAATAGCGCACAGAAAAATGGCAAACTATTCCAAGAGCAGAGGCTTAGTCTATATGTAAAAGTAGTAATCATAATAATAATAATAATTTTTTATTTCCATCATACTTGATGGCGGCGATCAAGGGTAAAAGCTGCATACGCAGCTTGACGTGCCCTTGACTGCCTACAGTGTACGGCGACGAAACACAGCAGAAAAAAAAAAAACGGATGTTGCAGCACACAAAATTTGCCATAGCAGATAAAGTAATATAATCAAATACGAAGACAGGGGTTGTAACTAGTTATAACCACCCATAAAATGCTGCGGTCAAGTTTGCCATTGTCTGCGTTTCGACCAAATCGTTTTTTTTCGTTTTTTTTTCACTCAAGGTAAATATTTTTTTGCGTGGTCAGGAGACTTATCAGATTGAGTTCGAATACATTCGTGCGCGTTGGCTGTTCCGTGAGCTGTCTTATATCATGAAGCAATTTTATTGCCCGTTCACAAGCATTCAAACTGCCTCGAAATAATGTTAAGAAAACCTCCATATCTCTGTTCATTGAAGCCGGGTTAGTTTTAATGCAGTCACCTTAAAGAAGTAACAAGACGACTTTACAAAATTTTGTGCTAGCTTCAAGGCATGGAAGCTCCACAATGTACACATTGTCAGAGAGAAGAGTATAATCACATTTTCAAATACTAACCCGGTTTGCGAAGGAAAAACATTCAGCGACTAGGCGATCCCATGACATATGCTATCTTCAGTGCGAGAGCCATTTTCGTAGTACGTTTACATGTGTTGTTTTTTTCAATCTCGCGGAGTGAACAATTACACAACCTCCTTCTTTAACTTTTAGGTACCAGTCTTGCAATTGTACGCGTGAACACGGATCTTTGGTTAGTAATTAGAACCTGCCCCTTGTTATAAGAAATAAGGTGCTCAACTTTAGTGACAGGCTAGACATACACTCTAAAACAGCTATTCGTGAACAATAGTCATTTCTGCTTCTGTAAAATAGAATGTAGCTACAGCCATGGAAAATATTAAAAATAAAGTTAACGGCCAATCCTCTGTAAATCTATCTTGAAGTCAAGTTAATTTTCTTTATTTATTTCTTGTGCTTCTAAACAGCTGATGCCTTAGCAATAATGTACAAACAATTATATTACAAATTAGTGGGAAATAATTTTAATGCATAAATTAATTTGGCGCGAACATTTGACGAAGCCTTGTAATAATTTAATTGAATATGTTTCCTGTTATGAACTCTCGGTACCGTTTCTGGGGTAAAAATATCCAGCAAAAACACATGTCATATGCAAATGTCAAAGTTTTACTATTTTATCTATAAAGGAAGGACATTGCTCTACCGTAAAATTTATAAACACACCTCTATAACCTGGATGTGTTGCTATGAGGTAGAGAACAATTTAAGTAGACAGGGATGACTCATGCACCTCTTTTTAGGCGCTCTGGCCGCCACCAGAACGCTGTTCGGTTCATTTTGCCACAAAAAAAAAACTGCATCCTCAGGTGTTTGCCCCCAAAAATGGGAGGTAAAATTAGAAGTGACGACCCTATCAATACTACCTTCGGTTAAGCAGGGGCAGGTTTATAGGAAGTAATTTTGGTGCATCTCTCTGAAGAACAACGCTGCAATTTTGCCTGTAAAACAAAACCCAAGTTTGCCCATTTTTATTTTTTTTACAATTGTTTTGTCATTATTTGATGATGTTTTACACTTTGTGGGAGTTTTATTTCTTAAACTAACCGATTGTGAATATCTACTTTCTTTTTTCTTTATAAACAAAT
This sequence comes from Ixodes ricinus, assembly GCA_037355805.1. NCBI lineage: Eukaryota > Metazoa > Arthropoda > Arachnida > Ixodida > Ixodidae > Ixodes > Ixodes ricinus. Next base: position 75,238 of record JAZHYW010028717.1, on the reverse strand, counting down.
AATTTTTATCTTATTTTGCGAGTGATAATAACTTTTCTAGCAACTTCAATTTACTAAACTTTATTGGTGATCGAGATAATCAATTTCTTAACCCCTGTTCAATATTTATGTATTTTTATTTGTTTATTTATTTATTTACTTACACTCAGGGTCAAAACACATTACGGAGGGGTGTGGTAAACACATAAACAAGCAAAACGGCAAAAATAAACACTTATTGAACATCAGAAAACAACAAGAAAGACTACATTTTTGCAAGCAGTGGGGTTAGGTAAGGTTGTCATATGGTGAAAACGGTGGTTTCATTCAACAGAAGTGCGAGGGATGAACTAATAGAAAAATGCATTCGTGTTGCAAGACAGGATTTCAACCTTATGTTGATGATCTAATCGACGGGAAATATATGTTAGTATGTTTTCACGCAGGGAAGAATGATAATAAATTTTATGAAAAAGAGACAAACGAGAAAGTTGTCTGCGTAAAGCAAGATTAGGCAACGATAATGATAGCTTCATAAAGGTTACACTAGAAGTGCTATGATAATTAGAAAGAATAAAACGTGCAGATCTGTGTTGAATTGATTCTGATGATTGAATGAGGTACTCCATGCCGGGGTCCCCAGACGGAGGCTGTGTACATATAGGTTTCGATTGAACAAGTGATTTATTGAGAAGTAGCTTAAGGAATGAGGGAACAGAACGAAAATTTCTCCTTAGAAAGCCGAGCATCCGGCTAGCATTGTAAATTACGTGCACTAGATGAAAGTTCCATGACAGGTCAGACGTTATATGAAGACCAAGGTATTTATACATTAGCACGGATTCCAATTGCGTGATGTTGAGGTAGTAAATACGCGAAACTGTGTTACGACGGGATGCGCGCACTGATTTGCACTTAGTGACGTTTAGTTCCATTAGCCATGCGTGGCACCTGTTAGCTATTGAGATTAGATCAGACTGCAGAAGGCTGATGCCATTATCAGTTAATATTTCTCGGTAAACTACACAATCATCGGCAAATAAACAAGCAGATGAGAAGATGCAGGCTGGCAGATCGGTGATATATGTCAGAAAGAGTAATGGGGCTGGAACTGAACATTGCGGAACAAATTGTGGCAGGATTATTTGACACGCGGCCAGCTGTTTCATATATATATATAGCACTCATTTCCACGTTCAAAGTCATTCGATGTTCATGACCTTCTTTTTGTATGACAAGCTCGAAATAGCCAAAATGATTTAAAAATAATTAACTACTTTTTGTAGCTAAATTCCATACACTGTGTTCGACTTAATTTACGCGAGGACCTAATTTTCGCGAATTTCGCGAATCGCCTACATTTCGCGAATAATAGGTCCCGCGAACAATTCCGGTAAAATGTAAACACATTGGAATCTATATTGAGATCCCAGTGCGTCGCGAAAATTAGAACCCGCGAATCATTCCAAAGCTTCACCCATGACCTAAATCGCGAAATATTGAGCCCGCAAAAAATAAGTCGTTTTCAGTATGCTTCTATTAGAAAGTAATAATAACACAAATTGAATATTAAAAACAGATCATCATCAAATTAAAGACTAAGTGCGCTAATAAGCGCGTTATAAAAAAAACGTTCTACATCGATAGTGGTAATAGACAATTATTGTTTGCAGTTCGAGGGCTACAGATTACTTTTTTAATATATATATATATATATATATATATATATATATATTTCATTATATAGAAACATGTACAAGGCTCATTATTTTAATTCGATCACATGTTTTTTTGTTTGTTTTTTAATAGGGGTGAGAGACGAGTTTTGTTTTCACCGGGTATTTATCAGGCTTGGCTGACATTAAATGAAGTGATTATTGTCATAAAAATTTATCTAATTAACTAAAATCTGCTCATTAACTTTTTAATTATTGGTTTTAGGTGTCATGCTGGAACTGTAGTATCGACCGCAATTAGGAGTTACCGGTCTGAGTTGAGCTAGTTGGTACATGTCTCTGAGGAAACAGCTTGAACATTCAACACTTGCACACAGAGTAGTGACCAGACAAACTTAAATAATTTGCGGAAAGGTAATGGTGTTTGAGATAATAATCTATCACTTTTCGCGTTTTTTCGCCCGATGTCGTTACTATCTTGGCAGCGTGTCCTCGGTGGGTGCTCCGACGGCGTAAGTGACGAAGCGACTGAAATCGACTACGTCACTCTTCCAATCCGTCATTGTGGACAGGACTTCCTGCGCTCTTTTTGCGCGAAATTTTTAAATCGGAAGAAAAAACACGAAAATTGATCGAGAATACCTAGAAAACCTTTCCCTTTTCGCAAGCATGTTCAATTCGCTTGTCATATAATTGTAGTTGCCGTCAATACTGCAACTTTTATCAATGTTAATTAATATTATTTGTTAATGAGTCAACGTAGCATGACGGTTATCACCTAACCCAATGTGCACCGAGCCTTATAAATACATGGTGAAGACGGCACGGCATTCGTTCAACTTTTACCCCTTTTTAAAAAAATATATTTGTCGAATTAGAATCAAACACTCGGCCTGTATGTAGAAGGCACCGAGCTCAACAAAGAATTCTAGCAAGCGTGTCCTTTCGTTCAGCCTCACAAGCGCATGTAGAAGGCTTAAAGCTGATTACGTTTCAAATAATTAAATTGTTACGATGATGTCGCTGGCAGCATGGAGGAGAAGACCGACGATTACAGCAGATAGAATGATTTATGGAGGCCGAGTCAGCTTGTGGGGCCTGACGATCGTGCGTGCCACCAGCCCCGTCGTCGTCTTCACCTCGACTACATTACTGGTCACGTGACTCAGCCAATCAGCATCGAGCTTCGCGGCTTCACGTTTATCTAGACTTCACTTCTGGGCTTCATCAAAATCTGAACACCCGCCTGACTAGACGAAGAGCGTTTCACGTTAACAAACTTTCAGCATATTTCCACGGAGGGCTTTATCGGTAGTAACTAGTAATCAATGCAACACAGTTTTTAAATATATATAGGAGTATGTACACTATATTGCCACAACTATGCAGCTTTTGCCAACCGTGGTAACACTCCCTATCGTCAGGAACTTAAAAGACTCAATCTTCATAAATAAATTGGTTGCATGTTTGATCATTTTTCCAAACGCGTTTAAATATGGTGATGGTGCTCTTGGTTCGGGTGGTGCCTAGGCAAGGTTTTGTTTCGAAACAGATTATGTCACACCATTGCCTCTTTGTGACAATGCGCACGCTTGCCCTCAGCACGCCGCCCGGATACAAAGTCTTTGCGCTGAATATTCTAGGTTACCAAGAAAGGGAAAGCGCGCTTCTCTGCCTTTTTCGCTCCTCCACGTTCCGCGCGCTCTTTCTACACCACCTGTATCTGCTCCTCTCTTTCTGTGCACTTTCCACCCCTTTCCGCTCCGCGCGCTTTCTCGCACCACCTGCTTCTGCTCCTCCCGTTCCTGCGGGTTCATAGCTCAGTCAGCAGCGCACTCGGGTTCGACGCCGGTGACCGGGGTTCAACCCCTAATACCTCTTGGCGGTTCTTTCTTATTTTTTTTTGTAGGTTTGTTTAGAGGTACGGACTGATCGACCTACACATTTCATGCTTACGCGGCTCCTGAGGTTGGCTGGCCCAATAATTTAAAAACTCAGGGCTTTAAAAACGTATACACGCTCGATGCCCGCACCATCTACAGTCTAGTATTTCTGTAGTCGTTCACGTTTTAGCTCCATGATTTGTTCTTCGTCCTCCTTATTGGCCGAGGAGAGATGATAAAATGCCCTGGACGTACCATGCCCTGCGCTTCTTAAACCTTCAGTGACTCTATCTGCTGTTAACATTCAAGGTCGAAAGCGACAATCTTCGAGGAACATCTAGAACAAGAAGGTCAGATCGCTCAGCTCATTCCTTTAGAGACACTTCGCTCGCAGTCTCATTTCTGCGAGGGACGGCGTACGCAGTGCCATTACGAAGCGAAGTCAATTGGACCCGGGCAGCAGCGCCGAACTTGCATCCAACTGGTTCCACCCGAAACCGGTACGCCGTCGCGCACGTAGTACCTGCCTTCCCACACACTGTTTGCCTGCGTCTGTGGATCCGGCACAAATTCTAAGCGGCGCCCGAAGAGAGCAAACAGTCCTGCCCGCTCGAGTGCTCGGAGTCGTTCCTCAGCGTGAAATGTACGTGGAGTGCGTGGCACGTTCAAAGCCGCTTAACTTGTTTTTATTGTTTATTTTCTTTTAAGCTCGGGGGTTTTCTTTTTGAAGGCGATAAGGCGGATGTCCCAATATTGAAAAAAGACTGGGTCAGCTACGCGTACATAAAGAGGGCTTTTTATATACTATAAAAAAAGACAAATCTTGAATAATAAAAAAAAGCTGCGTGGTTTTTATTTTTTTCTTGTGTAGAAGAAACAACAACAACCTGCCGATAACAGCGAGGCCTCTTGCAGTATTTCATGTCCTCAGGAAACGTTTAAAGAGTAAATAATATGATTCATGCTGATGCAAATTGCATTCTATATTTGTACGACATTTGAAATAGTTTAGAAAACATCGTCGAGTCTGTAAGGCTTATTAGGTTACGTATGGAAAAGGTACTGCGAGGTATAAAAATAAATACAAACGTTAAAGAACGAGCATGAACACCTAGAAATCTTTTTGAAAGAGACAACTAACTGATCAAGAGATCAGTTAGTGCCGATTGCATTCATTGCTTAAAAAATGTGTAGATGCCCACTCTTGTACTTTGTGTTCTCTTTCAAATGTTTCTTTATTTCTGGTAGTAATTTCTCGATGTGTAACTTAGTGTGCCACGTATGTATGTCAATATGCAACTATAAGCTGAATGCATTGATCAGTGTAAGAGATGGAATCTTGTTCCTCACATCACGATCGATCTTGGAAATACCGGCTGCATGCGGTTTACGCGAATGACGTTGCTACAATGTTGCTCCGAAGAAGTTTACGCAGACGACATAATTGTTATAAGAATACGCATACGTATCTATCAATCTGAGTTGTTCTCGCAAGGCAGGTTCCTTCAGTACGCAAAAGCCAGCAAACGTGCACTTGTTCGAAAACAGCTTATAAACGATCTTCAATTAACACGAAAGGAAGCTGCCGTGATGTCGTTTTGTTAAGCACCTTTTATAGAGTTTCTTTTTCTCGGAGATGCGTTCGTGCTAAAGTGCGTATGAAAATGTCGAAAGGTCTTTTGGTTAATTATGTCTCCAATGATTGACATAGACGCGAAGACAAAGAATGTTTGTATCTCTACTTAACCGCGTAAACTATAAATGCAGCATTCACCGACACCTGAAGAAACGCAGGGCTTATTATGTTCCCGCTTCTTGTTGTAGGATTTATTTCATGCGTGTTTTTTATCGGCTCCGCAATATCGTTGTTTGGGGAGCGATAATTAGGTTGACTATGAGGAGCGCAATTTCGTCTGCTTCTTGCAATGGGGGTGCGAGGACGTCAGAACGCCAATCCCTTAATAGCGGATTTAAAAAAAAATAGTGAGTAGACCTTGAGGCATCTAGCGTTGAGGTCTACCCACTATTATGTTCAATCAAAGCCAATCAGAGCTCAGCGTCGTTCTGACGTCACCGTAACTCCTGAGCGACGAAGCAGACGTACGACTCGCTTTCCGCATAGAACCTGCATAGAACAACACACCGCATTTACGAGACAAGTCAGCGTTGTCCCACTCCAGATGTGCGTAGTGCGCGTGCGCGGAAACCTCCGTGAAGTGAAGCTTGTGCGCATGCGCAGTACCGACAGCAGCGCCACCGCAGTGCCGTGACGTCAGAGGGTTCAGTCGACGGATACGATCGCAGCAAAACTGTTCCACACTGCGAACAACTTAGTAGAAATATGGTTGGTGAAAAAGAAAGAAAAAGAAACCACGAGCTCTGTTGCGAGGCACAACTTACCCTACCCCAGCCTCAATATTTTCGCTCGATTTTCATTCTCATGTTTCGCCATCGAGGAGGCATGGCGGCGCCGTGTAAAGCGGAACTCCCCATTCCCACGGACGAGCGTCGACGTTTTCAGTCCGCGGCCATTTTCCTCGTTCCACTCAATCTTTCCCATCGGAGACATTAAACACCGCTGGGCCTTATGCAAATGAACATTCCGCGGAACGGCGTGGCTCGAGAAGAGTTCACTCAAACGAGGCAGGTCCACCGCTAACTAATGACCGTGTTGCCGAAAATAGTATATAAAAAAAGAAACACCACGCAGCTGAGAGACACGTTCGTGATCAGTAATGCTGAAGTTTCAATCCACCGCGATGCTTTCCGAAAGAACCCAGTGCTCTCTTGAGACTGTATACATGCGTGAATATCTGCGGCGACGATAAATTACTATACCGCAAAATGCTTCAATTTTTTTTTTTTTTACAACAACAACGTCGTATGCAGGATGCTTCGGTTAACATAAGTTTGTGCGAAAACGGGTGTGAAGCAGATAGTGATTTCTTCTTTTTGTATTTTTCCCCTTCGTGTGACGAAACGTCTATTGTACAAGATCAATAAAGCAATGGGTTTCAAGATACGCATGCTGTCTGCTTGAAAGTTCATGCTCGTTCTTGAAAAGAGTCTCGTGTAATAGACAGTAATATATATATTTTTTGTTTTTCTTTTGTTCAGCTAACCATCTGAAGTACAGGGGGGAGGGGGGGGGAACAAAGCATTTATGTCACACGTCAGTCACGAATATTTTGACTTTCTTGACTGTACCAACAGAAAAAAAATTATAGCGATTTAAATCATTATCGCACAAGCTTCCGTGCAATAAATATAGTCCGGAAAGGTGTACGTGGAGATTTAAATTCAGTTCCATTTTTTAAATAACTTTTAGTGAACCGAATTTCGTCACGAGTAACTAAAATCGATAATTTATATTCCTGCTTAACGGAAATAATATTTCAGTGACTTATAAATTTTGTACCAATTCCGTCTCATTACCCTTGGTGATTACTAGTATAGGACAGGCCTATATTTTTTTGGAACAGTTCAGATTAAAAGTTGTAAGCATATATACTGCGACATCCTAGATGCGCACATGAACTATGGACTTGTCACGTTCACTAATGCTTTTTACTCGAGCTTAGTTACTCATAACAAAACGACAGCTCTCATCCGATGAGTGCCAGAAAACTGTTTCGTGTTTTTCCAGTCAGCGTTGTGCCCCTCGGTGCTTTATTCGAAATTCTAAGTAGGTCATTTACGCTTTCCTATATAGGTTGACCTCACAACACATATCTTGTCTTCTTTGTTCGCCTTCTACCTGCTCTACACCTTCTCTTTTTCTCCATTATATGTTTGATTAATCTACGTTGTGTGCCATAGTTTCATGAATAGACCTCCAACACTAACAAAGCGCTGCCACCAGTTTTTTTTTTGCACGTCGGCGTTTTTTTTCATTTTCTTTATCTGCAGTGGTAACAAATATGCTACCTTATGACGTCACTAGTATTATGAAACTTTACGGCTAGAGGCATCTGGCAGATTAGTCGTTCTTTGGATGCTAGAGCCATCTCTCCATATTGTCTTGCATAATTGACGGGCGTGCCAAATGGCCTCGATGTGACCCAACCCGTAAAAGGCAGCCTGAGTGCTGTTGCGCTAATCAAGTAACTAATATTATTCACGTTGATTATTTAAAACTCTCAGGGCAGTGCTTTGCGATGTGATCTCTGATAAGGAGAATTGTTGTTTATTCTCTTCGCTGGGCCACGCCTCAAAGTAACTAATTAAGACTATTCCAATTACTGTAATCTGCTGTTTTGAAACTAAATGATTATAATCTTAAAACGAAATGTTTGTAACTGTAATTAGAACTATGCAGTCATTTTAAGTTTGGAGTGAAATTATTTTTTATACATATGTTTAAGTGAATACAATGCTAAGTACAATGAGATGAAGGACAGATGAAACTACCGTTCAATTTCACCGTCCTTTCAATTAGTTGAAGATTGTTTCGTCTGTGTCGTCTTTTACGTTATTTGACTTTTAGATTATAACGTTACAGTCCAACACGCTTGTAAATAACTAACAGGGAAATATAAACAGAAGGTTAGGGCGCAAACGAGCTGGTGGTAGTTGAACATAATAAAAACACCCCAAAACGGGGAAAAAGAAAGGACTCTGTGTTTGTCCGTCTTTCCTTTTTCCCAGTCTCAAGGTGTTTTTACTATAGTTCAAGGTAAATATAATCGCCTCTGTTGTTTCACAATCAATGAGGAAAAAAACCAAGGTCAGATAGACACCACAAAACAACATGGAGGACTTCAATTATGTGTACTATACTTGTTTTCACCTTGAAACAAAACTAAATTTAACAAATAGTTTACACGATGCGCGACGTAGTTCTTAGAAGTGTGTGCTGTAAAAAATAAGGTTTTTTTTGCTTGTTTAAAACGCATACGATTCAAAGACACCAAATAACTTACCTCAAATCCGATATACAATTACCTTTATTAATTACATAAAGGGAGATATTAATGACACACCGCCATTCTTAATACGGTTTATGAGCTGAAAAGCCGTTTCATCTAAGGGCATCAAAAGAACGAGGTTGAACAAATTCCCTTTCCGTCGCTCGAAACCAAACAGCACAACAGAAATACAAAATTTTACCTCATGCGCGTCACAATATATTGTGAGCAATAGCAGCATAACTTTAGTTAATTTTTTTAAGGGTACGGCTGCAGTAATTGATTATGTGTTGCATTCGAAAGGGTGTAACTCTGACCTTAACTGCCCCTTCGTTACTTTCCAAGACTAACTTTTACAACTCCAGTGTTCGTACTTCCCGTTGGGAAAGAATGCTGACATTAAAAGTGCCGTGCATTGAACCTAGCAGAGCTAACACATCCGGCTCCTTCTTTTATTGAAATGTTAATTCCTTTTCACAAGATATGTAATCTGCGGACAATGTTAGCGCGAACACAAAATCGGCACTTTTTTCATTTTACTTCGAATCGGTATTGACGGGCATCACATTTTACCAGTCAGATTTTTGCCCCAAACGGGCACAGCTTTGATGACAGCTTATCGATTCTAAGAGAAAGACAGGAAAAAAGCTGCGATCTCTCGTTCGCGCTAACGGTGTCGTCTAGTGTACATAGCCTGACACTGTTCACGCGAACCAGCGATCGCCGGTTTAATTCGTCGTCGAAACTCTTAGTGTGATGGAAGGTGCTAATTTCAGGCTATAACCTAAGCTGTGAAGTGTGGTGCCCTCCAATACACTTTAAAATTAAAATGCTAAAAAGCGCCGGTGGCCTGTGCGCAATAACAATAAAGCGCAGCGTAAAAGGCGCGCTGCCTAACAGTGCCCTTCCCCCCTCAGTAGAACAGCACAAAGTAAAGATATCGCAAATACAATAAAAAACAAAACATTCACCAGCAGGAATGTTGGATAGATAAATGCTATTCAATAGTGACATATCAAAAGAATGCAATCGATACAAATATAAACATTAAAGTTGACCTATCAAGACACAAAATAACATATAGTACGCATAATTTTATATTTCTTCGTATACAAGCAAAACAAAAATAATATTAACTAAATTAACAACCCGTGCCAAAACAATGTGCGCAAAGTCGGCCAACGTATGAATGGCAAAGAATTAAAAAAAATAATTACAGGAAGTTACATCAGTGGATTTTTTTTTAGAAATGCGTTAGCATGCCCATTGGGAAACGTCGCCCCCGTTTGGAGATTGCTTACGCAGAACCCTTCACTTTTCTGTTTTGACTTTCTCTGATGCTTCCTCTATTTATTGCTGTCTCTTTTGGCCTCGTTACGGGGTCAGTGTTTGCGTTTCCCAAAGGAGGACGTGTGTGGCGTTTCCTAACAGTCATGCTAACGCTTTCTCTAAAAATCCACCAATGAATCTCCCTGCAATTTTTTTCCACTCCTTTGTGTACTTTGCTTGTCAGAGTACGTCGACGCCCTTGGATACGGTCATCCATATCCATCGTGGAAAGAACAAGATCCATACCACTCGTGGAAGGAACTGCATTCATATCACTCGTGAAGGGAACCGCATCTATCGTTTTAACTACACACACACATCACAGCCCACGTACCGCTACTACGGAAACCCAGAGCGAAGAACAACCGGCGACGGCAGAGCGGCAACTGAGCACGCCCGCATTCCACCATGCCGCGGCGCCTCCTCCTCTCTGGCTCCGCGCCTGCGACGCTCCTTCGACGAAAACGAAAACGCTCGTTTCGACGAAAACCCGGCGGTGTCCGTCAGTTTGTCAGCGCCGAGGAGAGAAGGAGAGGTTGACGCGTGCTGACGTCAGCGCTTCGGACCAATGGAAGCGTCGCACGCGTCACCGTCTCCCCCTTTTTCTCCCTCTCTCCCCGGCGCTGACAAACGAAAGACACCACTGCCTTCTTCAGGACGGGGTCCTGGAGAAGGCAGTGCCACTGCCGAAACGTCGACGGACGTCAGGCCCCTTTCTTATTTTTATTTATTTTTTATTCTTAACTCTTTATTTTGTTTTCTAGTTAACAATTTATTTTTGTGAGTTTTTGTGTTTTAACTTTGACTTTTATTGCGTACTTTTTCAAGCTTGTTTCCCGCGAACTAGCGTTCTTGTGCCTAGCCTTCATTATTCTTGTAAACTAATACAACTTTTTTTCGGCACTTCACCCTTTTTTCTTGCGTGACTTTTTTCGCCATTAAATTTGAATTTTATTTTTATCATCCTACGGCTGCTGTGTCCGCGCACCTTACTTTTGCTTATATATATATATATATATATATATATATATATATATATATATATATACCGAGTGTTCATTTTTAATTCGAACAGATTTATTTAAAAAAATCCGTAAAATATGCACTGATACGGTTTGTGCAGGTGAGTTATACGGCCAGGGGTACATTATGTGGGTGGCTAATCGTTGCGATAAGTCGGCTAATTAATTAAAATTCGTTAATTAACCTTTTAACTAGTGGAAATAAACATATGGTTCCAATTGGAAACTTAGAGAGCGTCATCGAAAACCACTAAATCAACTCTTTTTAGAACGACTTGAAGCTCGTGGGAAACTTGGGGGCGCGCCAAAGTTACCACTTGTGAAGCAGGCGCAAAGCCAGCAGTGGCGGAACGCGGATGATTAGATCATTATCGCGTTCCGCAACTGTAGCTTTGCCGCCTGCTTCATGAGTGGCAACTTTGGCGCGCCTCGAGTTTCCACGAGCTTCAAGTTGTTCTAAAAGTGTTGATTTAGTGGTTTTCGATGACGCTCTCTAAGTTTCAATTGGAACCATATGTTTGTTTCCACTAATTAAAGGTTAATTAACGAATTTTAATTAATTAGCTGACTTATCGCAACGATTAGCCACCCACATAATGTACCTGCCTATAACTCACCTGCACAAACCGTATCAGTGCATCTTTACGGATTTTTTTAAAATAAATCAGTTTGAATAAAAATGAACACCAGTATATAACCGTGGTGGAACGTTCCGATTTGGTACTGGTTAGCATTTTCAACAAACAGGGTAATGTTGAGAACTAAATTTTGCCACTAAAGTTGGTGCTCCAAGAGAACACTTTCCACCACACCCACAGTTTAGACATATCAATTAAATTTCTAGATAAAAAAAGAAAAGACTACGATCATTTTTTGTTTGTGCCATTAGTGTGGCGCAGTCTACGAGCCCCAGAAAGGAACCCGCACCTAAAACAAATGATATAAATTAAACGAAACAAAAAATTGGTTGCGCCTTGGTCAGGAAAATTAATGTGCGCGAAGCCAACAGCTAACAAGGCAAATGAGACCAAAAGAATAACCGATTAAGCAATCAATTCGCCTAGAGGGCGACAAAAAAAAAGTGACTCCTCAACCTTTGCTGCTTATGTAACTCCAACTTCGTCGCACGTATACTCCGAAAAGTACAATGGAGAGCGTCACTGTGCCATTTCTGGGGAAACAATGAAGGAAACACTGAACCAAAGAACAGCAAAAAGGTCATTCCCGCCTCGCAAAAACGCTGGCGGCTTGTCGAACGACGACGCGAAAGATCAGGCTAACAAAGCAGAAGCTTTCGCGCGAAAACAAAGCCGGCGAAGAAGAGCGCGGGAGGCGATGAGTTGCTGCGGCGGACAGACTCCAAGTTTGGTGTTGTTGCTTCTGCCGCTTGAATCGTTAAAGCGTGCTGCAGACGAGAGTCGGTAACAATGGGATCGTGTGGAGTTCGGACCGAGCGGTGAAAGAAGCGGCGGAAAAGGTTCTGCGAGAAGTTTTATTTCATTTTATTTTTTTCTTGCGTTCTTTTGTTTGTTGGGAGGTCTATCCCTGGATGTGGAGAGTAATTGGCGGGGCCGGTCCTCCTGACCCAGTTCCCAGGTTAACTCGCGCCGCTCCGAGGTTCAAACAAAGCATCCCGCCGTGGAAGCACACTCGAGGTCCTACAGGTGCGTGCCACGCGGACACTTAAAAAAACACATAAAAACAAATAAAAGGGACCGCAGACGTTGTGTAAGAGGTGATGCCCTCTTCTTTTGGCAGCAACCTGAACGCGAAACAAAACTAAACCGGCGGTTGCGTTCGGTTCGGCGGGGGAGGGAACTTCTAGGTCGTGTTAGGTCTGAAGACTGTTTGGTTGAAACATAGAAGGGAAAAAAAAGGACGTAAAAGGAAGAAGGAAGCGAACAAACATCAAATAAGTTCGAGGCCAAACGCGCTTGAAGTGCTAAACTTCTTTCGAGCGAGGCGGTAGAGGTGTCAGTGCAGTGCCGAAACGTTTCTAGAGTTTCTGGCTGCAAATCCCTCGCGTTTTTTAAAGACTATTTCGAATGCCCGAGATGTTAAGACACTGAGGTTTTGGAATACATGTTCTCGACGCGCAAATAATTTTTGTATACATTTTTATATGTTTCAGTACAAAATGACTATACCTCAATCACGCGATATTATTTAATATGCTAGTTATCATAATTTTATATGATAATTTTATATGCTAGAAGCTTGTTTTATCTCTAACGAGTCTCCAATAACTGTCTAGAAAATTTATCTGTCTGGTTAAAATATAATCAATTGCTTCTAAACGCTAGTAAAACAAAATATATTATTTTTATATCAAAGAATTGACCAATTTCCTACGACTTAAATATTTTTTTCGAGGGATTAAAAATTGAGCACGTTAGAACACACCAACTTTTAAGTGTTTTGTTTTAGAAACCTTCAATTTGGACTCCCCACATTGAGAAAATGAGAATCTGTATATCCAGAGCTATACGGTCATTAAATAAAAGCCGGAAATACTTACCAAATTGGTTGAAGTTAAAACTCTACTATACACTTATTTATTCCCGTCTGTAATATTCCATAATAGTATGGGGTATCAACTACAAAAAGAAATATCAGCAAATTACTGATACTGCCAAAAATTAAAGTCCGTTCGATTTATTGGAAACCTTCAGAAATATGATCACTCAAAGACACTTATTAGGGAGTATGAGATATTGACTATAGAGCAAATTATGACCCTAAAATATCAATTATTATTTTTAACAATATCAGAAAGAATCAATCACGATTTTTGAACACGTATCCAGAAAACCCAGAAAAGTTCAGTCTACGATGTAGTCTTTACGTAAAAAGCAAAGTACAAAATATGGCTTCCAGCAACTTTCATATCTCATTCCAGACACATTGAATATATACCCTACCATTGCTGAAATGGTGCAAAGCAACGGTTCCTTTCGGACATTCGAAAATAACCTTGTAACATATAATTTAAGTCTCTCATGATCTGCAGTTCGTATCCCGGCTTTTGAGTTGCATTCATTTATGTTTTCTACATATGACCGTTGGTAATACAATTCATTACAGTGTTTGTTTTGTTTTCTGCTGAGTGCTGTAAGAAAACTAGGGGATGGGGTCCCGTCAGAAGACAAGTTTGTCTCCTTTTATCCCAGCCCCCGGACTTCTTTTTCCTCTGAAATAAAGACTACATACATACATACAGGGTATCACAAAAAAAAATATTTACAGGGTTTTTTTTTATCCGCAAAAATAAACTAGGCATCGCCGAACGCTCATTCTCCGGCCAAAGGTAGCTCTAGAGGTCACAACCAGATGCCAAAGTTTCAGCCCGATCCGATAACTTAATCAAAAGTTAAAAGTGATTTTCTGAAAAGTTCAATGGGAAAATGGAGCCCATTTTTGCCCGTTTTCGGTTTCTGGTGCCATAGAGCCCCGGGTATTCGAAAGCTCCGTCGGCCGCCATTTTCCCAATGAAATTTTCAGAAAATCACTTATAACTTGTGAGTAAGGTATCGGATCGGAGCTGAAAGCTTTGCATCTGGTTGTGACCTCTAGCGCTACCTTTGGGCGGAGAATAAGCGTTCGGCGATGCCTAGTTTATTTTTTCGGTAAAAAAAAAAAACCTGTAAATTTTCTTTTGTGACACTCTGTACATACATACATACAAAATGTGGAATGGCGAGACTTTCACAAGTTGTTTCTTTCTCATGTTTGTTTTTCTTAAGTCCGCTTTGCTTGTGTATACACCTTTCTATGAGGCGACCGCCATCTTTAATTATGTAAAATTTTGTATCACCAAAAACGCTATTGCTTTCTCTAGCCATTGAAAAGCTTTAACGTTTTAAGCTTAGGCACTACTTGTTCTTGTTTTGACGTGTTTATTTATTTTAAAAATCTTTTTTCCCAGGTTGAGATGTTTTAATTTAGAACAAAAGTGAACAAAAAAATAAATAAAGGTTCATAGTTTTAATTAATATTTAACAGTCCTTTTGTGTGTTTTTTTCCTTTGATTTTTTATATTTTGCGTGTAACTCACCTACTTCGTTATTGCCCCATGAGGAAATGTAGGAAAAAAATGTTTACAACATTCTGTAATGCCGAATTAGAGCGCAGCTCTTGAGGAGGAGGAGGGGACGGTACGAAGAGGAGGGTATGCCCCTCGTCCTCCTCCGTATCCTCTCCTCTTCCTCCTCCTCTCCTCCTTCTCTCATTCTCCTCCCCTCTTTCCCCCTCCTTTCCTCCCTCCTCGTGACCCTCGTGACGTCACGCGTGACGTCACGTGTGACGTCAATATGGAAAACGTCCCATGATGCAACGCGCGGGTCACGAAAGTCCCGCGCGTTGCATCATCGGACGTTTCCCCTAATGCAACGCGGGGACCCTCGTGACGTCACTTGGTACGTCACGTGTGACGTCATTATAGGAAACGTCCCATAATGCAACGCACGGGTCACAGGTGAGACCGCGCGTTGCGTTATGGAAGATTTCCCATAATGCAACGCGCGGTTACGCCGACGGTGACGGTGACGGCGACGCCGCTCAAGCCGGAAACGGGCGCCTAAGAGCTGCGCTCTAATATATAAATAAATATTAAATATCAACGCGTCTCAAACCTATGCGGAGAGTAAGTCGTCTGCTCCTTGCGCAGTGGTTGCGGTGTCGTCAGAACAACGCCGAGTTCTGATTGGCTTTGATTTGAAGGATAGTGGGTAGACCTCAATGCTAGATACCTTGCGGTCTACCCCCTATTTTTTTTTAATCAGCCAATAAGGGTTTGGCGTTCTGACATCGTCGCAACCCCTGTGCAAGAAGCAAACGAACCTGCGCTTCGCACACGCCGAGAAACGAAGGGAGAGGAGGAAACGGGAGGGGA
This sequence comes from Ixodes ricinus, assembly GCA_037355805.1. Lineage (NCBI taxonomy): Eukaryota > Metazoa > Arthropoda > Arachnida > Ixodida > Ixodidae > Ixodes > Ixodes ricinus. Next base: position 59,551 of record JAZHYW010028717.1, on the reverse strand, counting down.
CGTCAGAACGCTGAGCTTTGACTCGAATGATTAGTGGGTAGACCTAAGGCTAGCTGCCTTTGTCTCCACTGCACTCGCCGAACGCGTTCGAATGAGGAGATACAAACGCCGGACGCCAGCGTTCCGCGTTTTAACGCGTTCCACGAGTGCAGTGGAGACAAAGGCTGCTAGCTTTAGTGTCTACCCATTCATCATTCGGGCCAGAGCTCGGCGTTCTGATGTTCCCTCTGGTTTCCTCCTCTCCTTCTCTCCTCGCCGTCTCGGCGCATAACGCCCCGTCGTCCTTTCTCTCGAAATATGAGCCAGAGTAACTGACTGCTCAAGGAGGGCGTGACGCTTCTGGCATTCTGATTCCTTCTTCTGATTGGCTTCAGAGAAATAATGAGATGCCAGGGACTCGCCACGCTCTGCTTTTCTTAAGGTATCTGTGGACATGGAGCAGACCTATTATATAACGCCCACGTGAAATCTGTTTTATATGTAACGGAAGCTAGCGCCATCTATGTTGCATGTTGTGACACCAGGTATCTGGTGTTGTGTTAAGCCTACAGGTCGCAGAACCCGTCAGTCGCCATCGTAACAAGAAAGAGCGCGTTATGTTTTAATACAACCATTCTTCATTCTGCTTCATCCAACTCTCAAAGGAACCCACGCGTGACAAAATCCGGTTGTGGCCTGGAGATCGAGTCCATTGAGACAAAGTTGTAATGAAAGAGCTTCCACTATAAAGATGTGTCTTGTCGGTCCCTGCGTTTTTTTTTTTCGGTAACGTCTTAATCCTCTAGAGATGGATGTGCATATTTGCGTGGGGCCCTTTCAGGACACGTGGAGAGCTCGCTACGTGCTCTGGAAATTTGGTTCCGAAGATCCCATAAGGAAAATCGAGGAACCTGTATGAGATACCTCGAGGAAGATGATCACATCTGAACGGAGAAATATCGCCGGAGCACCGAAACGTATCGGTCATCGGCGCTCCATCGGGCGCCCGTACCCTATAAGCGAGTTTGAAAACACGATTCAACAAGTAGCTCGTTTTTATGTTCGATCGGGCAAGCAAAATGCATTGCTATATTGTACGTGTTACATATCTCACAATTTTTTTATTTTTTATTTCGACAATGGGATACATTGTGAATAGCAACGCTTCCGTGATGCAAAATCAGACATAAGAAAATATCATCGCAGTGTGTAGATTGCTTATATTTTACTTCCGTATTCGCTCTTAATTTTTCGAAATTCTGAGAACCGAAGAAAAAATTCTAGGAGGAAAAATACTTGACACGTACTTAACTGGCACGATACCGCTAAGACTGCGATGGCGCAGTCGAGCTGGTATAGATTTACCGTTTTCTTGATACAGCGCGCCGTATTACCGAGTTACGCTCCAAATCTTTTTGCGTCTACCCCTTCACGAGGTATGTCAATAATCGCTCGTGGTAAGCTCCCCTGCAGTATTATATCGCAATAGAAGAAAAGCTGCCTCGGGGACAATAAAAAAACTTAACAAGAATACGTCACTGTCAGCTGACCAAACACAGGGTGTGATGAGTCTCAACCATCATGTGATCTATCCCTCCGCAGTCGTTGAAAGGAATTATTGGAATTGAACGCCCTAATATTAATTAAAATATCAACGATATATATCGATGAATTCATATTAATTATATCGAATATCAATGATATCAATGATGTCAGAAAACTTGTACGTCAATTTTTGTGCAGAACGCGCAAGTAGCCGATTCCTGCGAAAGACGGATGTACCCGATCGAGTGACAAAGTTCAAAATACAATTAGACTCGAAATATTCAATGTGCGCAGAGACATTGGACAAATGAAATGTCTCGTTCGGTGCCTCTGTCCACGTAATATACATATTTTTGTTTAGGTATAATCGTATTATAAATTTTGTCATTCAATAAGAGTGTGTGTTCTTCAAGAAAATGAACACGCAGACCTTTTTTCATTGTTTTTCTTTCCGCTTCTTATAGAACAAGCCGCGATGAATAAAGTAAGGTGTATATAATTTTATCGGGTGACGCAGTGATCACAAAGAATGGCCAGCAATACTGACGTGGTCGAGCTCAGAGATAGAACGCAGTCGGCATACTGACACTGAGCCTCAGTGTCACATGAGAGCCTTCCTTTTTCTCTCCTTTCGCAGTTTCTCCTTCGCCGAGCTGTATTGGTATAGATCGCAGAGAACGCCTCTCCTAATGCTTTTCGGGAAAGCATACGCACGGACATTTCTAAGGGTGCAGTACCAACAGCGCCTAGAATTTCGACTGTGCACTAGCATTTCGACGTCATCGCAGCAAGGCCGCTGTTATGAGGCTATGATTATTCTATGCTCCTAATCGTCTCAAAAACCGTAGTTAAAAAAAAAAGACCTGCTTCACGGAGAACGTTATTAGATTGTCGCTTGATGCGTTCAATTAAGATTTATGTAGGTGCGTCTTAGACAAGTTTTAGTATGTTAGTTTACCGAGACGTACTCACTTCAAAAGCCAAAATCATCGCTTCATTCTTCGACAGCCAACTCTTCTAAGAACTACTTCGCGAAGCGCGCAAATAATGCGCGAAACTTCATTTGTTTCTCTCGAAGTGACAGCGAGTATGGGTGGTGCTGGCATGCGCGGAGTGCAAGTCGTCTGCTTCTTGAGTAGAAGTGGCGGTGACGTCAGAACGACGCCGAGCTCTGATTGGCTGATTGATAAAAAATAGTGGATGCATTGAGTTATACACGTCATTTTTTTCTATCAGCCAATCAGAGCTCGGCGTCGTTCTGACGTCACCTCAACTCCCGAGCAAGAAGCAGACGACTTGCTCTCCGCAAAGACCTTTCCAAAAATGGCCTCCTGCGCGCTGCCATTTTTGTCTGCTGGACTGTGAAACGTACTCTGAGCATGCGCTGTTGCTCTGTTGTGCGGGATATTAGACGCTGCGCACGCGTTCGCAGCTCAGTGACTCAGCATTTTTCGCCCGGGTAATAATCGACGCAAAGGTCTATATTGTAACTGACAGCTTAAGAAACGCAGTTCGTGCCGAGCCTCGAGATACTCGTCACCGCTCGGAAGCCAATCACATTGCATCATTAGCAGATAAGAACACCGATAAAAAAACACAAAGAAAAAAATGCGCGGACGATCACGCGACGCGTGATGCGAAGGGACAGCGTCAGCTGGTGCGACATTCCGATGATATTGCGTCGTGCTTTAGTGGAAATTTCGGGGTTGTTATGTCGCTGTCTTGCGGAAAGGTGTACGTGGGACAGACCGGGAGACGTGTCAATCACAGACTTCGTGAGCACAGCGCCTCCTTACGCTCAGAGCCTTTGGGTCATCTGGCCGTTCATTGCATCAGGTGCGATTGCTCCCGTCTGCTTCGTTTCACCAAGATTTCGGGTGCGTTTATAGAGAAGAGGGTCAGGAAAGTTTTGGAGGCTTTTGAAATTAACTGGGGGGAGAACTGCATTAGCCATTCTTCTATTGCTCTGAAAGAGACTGAGATTTTTTTTAATCTTGAATCTGCCATGTCTCGAATGTTCCAGATGTGCATTGTTGACGAACGTGTTTTCGAGATTTGTTTATTATTTTTTGTTTTGCTTTTATTTTAATTTTATTTTTTCTTATTGAATTGGGTTGCGCACGGGGCGATATGGGGGGGGGGATTTTTATGTTTTTATCTACTAGATCGCAATAAACTTTTTATCCTTCTGCTTACGCACAAACAATGCTTAAGCACGCAGCACACACCTCGAAGGTCGCTGTACGGGTACGACGATCGAAGAACCTCGAGGCAAACCGCCGGCAAAGGCATTTGGTCTCGCGTGAACCACAAGCTATCGCACACAAAACAGCTATAAGCACCAAACACGTTCTCGTGGACGCGCTGCACAAATTGCTCGGTCGCACCAGCGTGTCCATTCTTCATTCGGTAACGTTTTCTTCTACGTGCCGCTTCACGTTCACGCACAGCATGACCTCGTCGGCGAATCCGTTCCATCCTAACACCCAGAATGAGGCCGTCGGCGCCTACACATCGATGACGCTCTCTCTCACGGGTGCGTTTACGCCTTCGAGCGGCACCCTGCTTGCTCCGGCGTATGCTACGGCCGCCCCCTTCTTGCGCGCAAAGGCTTAGAGCGCCGAGGGAACGGTCGATCGAAAGCGACAGAGAGGAGGTTCTCAGGAACGCGATCACATGACCCCCAGCGCAATCGTCACTGCGCTGGGAGTCACGTGATCTTACGCTGTCCGCGTTTCTTAAACTATCCGCGACTGTAGCGCACAAAAGGCGCCCTAGGTTCACCCCTCGAGCCGAGCCCGGCCCAAAACGGAACGTCTTCGGCCCTAACATCCGGCTTAGGATCGAGTGAACGGCCGAGCGACCAACCGCGGCGGGCGGGCGGGCGGGCGGACGGACGGATCTGCGATGCACGCATGCACGCGCGTTACGGTGGCGGCACGTCCACACACAGCGGGTGGTGTACGCGGCTGCACGCAGGGGCTGGTTGCACGGCGCCCGCGTCTCCGGCGAGGACGACGGACCAGGCGAGAGCCGGGCGCGCCAAGAATGGGGTCTGTTCCCTAGGTGGGTCAGTGTGCTCTCTCGGCGGCGGAGGAGCTCTTCGCTGCAACGCCTACTGACACACATGAGGTCCGTTTTCGGACAGCAGACGCTGCCGCCGCCACGTCTCCTGGGCGAGTCGTGGAGGGAACGGAGAAGTCTCGACTAGTGGTAGTAGTAGTAGTTGTTGTTGTTGTAATGTCTCGTAGTTCTTTAGTTGCTGGCAGGGGCAGGAGACGATGAAGTTTTGAGTCGTCGGTCGAAGAACTCGAGGGCTGCGTTGAAGAACATCGGGGAGGCAGGATAGGGGTGCATGGTTGAGCGAAAGAGAGGTAGGGGGGGGGGGACGAGATTAACTCGCGGTTGGGAGATTTTTACGTATGAATGGTACTGTGTCAGAACATATCGAGATCACCGTTGTCACTACACAGCGAGATGTGATCAAGGCGAATAGCTTTGACCAATGATCCTGTATGTCACCGTATAGTTTTTATCGGAGTTTTACCGAGTTTGGTTTCGACAAGGGCGCTGTGCTTCTGTCTATCTTCCTTGTCCGTGTCTCGTTACGCTTTCTAAATATTTTGGTTTCAAAGGGCACTTCAAATCGGGGATAAAAGGAAGGCAACATATAAGTCTTCGTCATTTATGTCGATTTCCTTCTATCCCAATAACCTACTAGCACGCTCCATTTCGTCTAATTTCAAGACAGTCTGATTTTGCTTTGAAAAAAATAAAAGTTGGATGGAACAACGCAGATAAAAGAATATATATTGCGCGAAACAATGCTTTTGGACTTAATTCGGAAAGTGTGGAACGCGATGCTATGAATTTGTTTGGTTACGCTTAATGTGTTCCGGATATTTGATGCTGGCCAATCATTTTTTTCTGACCTTTATGGGAAACGACATATAACTTCATTTCGCTGGAATGGTCGTTATGAAGCAGGCATGTTCAAACCTCTAAAAAATCGCAAGAATTTTTTAGACAAGGCAATTTGAACTAAGTTTCAAGATAAACCAAGTGATTGAGCGAGGATGGGGCAAATAAATTTACCTAATTTATGTCTTTACCCCCAAACACACAAACACACACACACACACACACACACACACACACACACACACCACGCACACACACACACACACACACACACACACACACACACACACACACACACACACACACACACACACACACACACACACACACACACACACACACACACACACACACACACACACACACACACCGTGTTCAATATATTTCGTCCGCCCCGCGAAGCTTGCTTTCCCACATCTATTTTGTGCAGGCAGGGGAAAAAAGCATTTCCGTTTGAATATTTAAAGGGGTCATGAAACGACTTTGGTACTTTCGCTAGATACTACTCAGAATCACTCTCTAACGTTGATAACTAAATTAACTTACCTTAGTATTTTTTTTCTTCTAGGCAATGACAGTCTTTAAAGAACTCGAGAAATACGAGCATCTGTTCATCCCCTCAACTCAGATTCAGCACAAGCGGCCGCGTGGCCTGATGCCTATCCTATGACGCAAACGCTAATCATAACAACGCGCTGGGGTCGGCAAAGTAGAAAACGCGTGCCGAGTTCCTGGAATTGTTAAAGTTCGGCTATTCCCATCCCCGTAGTGGTCGAACACGAGCCGCCAGACTTGTGCGCGTTACTTAAAAAATGTAATGGATTAGAAGTAAAAATTACCGAGCCTCAAATGTAATGGATTATCGTTACAAATTACTTGCGCTGAAAAGTAACGGATTATTTTACTCGTTACATTACGGAATTACTTTCACGTCACTTTTTCCGCACACTCGTCAAGAGAACAGTGGAAACAATTTCGATGTTTTCAAAAAATGTTCTGCAACACTACCTTCCATTTCTTGTATGCCCGCATTATGGTAGTTTTTGTAAAAAGTAAGATATTGTATTTATTGTATTGTATTGTATTTTTGTATTTATGCAATATTAATCTCTCTCTCTTTTTTTATCCTTTCATCCCACGCATCTCTAATGACTGGAACCGCCTTCCCTCTCTAATAGCCCCTATTAGTAATTTCCATTTGTTTCAACTTGCTTTGCAGAATCTACCTGAATGATTTCATGTAATAGTACTAGTATAAGTCAGACATCGTTTAGAGATTTTGTTGTATGTATGTGTGTGTGTAGGATAGCGGACTGCATATTTTTTTAAGTGTTTGACTCGTTTGTATCCATTGTTTTTTAATTTCCATTGTATTACTTCCTCAATTTTCATCCCATACTTATTTCTTGTTATTTGGTCTACCACTTCCCTCTATAACACTTATGCCTTGGGGGTATGTATAAAAATTAATAAATAAAATAAATAAAGGTGTCTTGACGAGGTTTTCGAAATCACCTAAATATGGCGATAACTCAATCTGAGGCCTCTAAGCATCCTAGAAATCCATAAATCCTAACGATGCGCGTCCGATTTCCCTATTAAAAAAGCAATCAAAGATCGTACACACCGAGGTCGTCTCCGGCGATGGGAGGAGCATTGTTCCGGCAGCCAAAACGACATGTGATCAATGAGAACGGGACATTTCGGTGACGCAGCAAACGCTATTATTACAAAATGCGTATGCCTTTGTAGATTATAAAAGCAAATAAGAGTGGTCGAAAATGTTTAATTTTTCGCGGAGAGGGAGCATAATATTGCAATAATCGTCACAAAAACAAACCACTATGTTCCTGTTTTTATTGTTTTTTTTTTTTTTCGCGGGAGTGATATGTTTGTTTGTCGGCTCTCGGGCGCGCTCTCGCTGGGTTGAACCGTAGTCCGGGCTGTATGGCAACAACCCGCGCGCATTCGAGATATCATTCCGCGGTTCCAACAGTCGGGGGCGCGAGGATCCTTCGCTCGCTATTGGCTGACAGTGGTCCTGGTTTCGGAACATGCTCCTCCCATCGCTGGAGACGACCTTGGTGTGTTGAGATCCTTGATTGTTTTTGAATAGGGAAATCGGCCGCGTATCATTATGATTTAGGGATCTCTAGGATGCTTAGAGCCAGCAGAGTGAGCAATCGCCATATTTAGCCGACCTAAGAAACCTCCTTAGGGGCACCTTTAAGAGAAAGAATGTAGGTGCACTCCCTTCACCTGTAAGCTGTCGAGGCAGAGAACGCTGCAACCACATCCGCCGTCCCGCAAGCTTACGGCAAGCGATAATGATTTCTGGAATTCTGCAGACAAAGCTAGCGTTGCGCATGCTCAGTAGCAGCGTCTCATCTCCTGCAAACCACTAACCGAGTGTCCGCCGAGGTGTTGATTGTTACGAGCCGAAGTCGAGTACTCACCCACTCCTCGTGTTCAATCCCTGAGCCGCGCTCGACTGTCGTCAGACGGGTGGTTTCGATCTCACAATTACGTCATCAAGTTTTGCAAAGGCAAGACTGAAAGAAAATAGACCCTTTTTATCCTCGCAATTTCACCGCGACAATGAAGCTGTCCATTACTTTGCAGAGGACCAGTACGCCTCTGTAAGCCGATATCGTTTCATGACCCCTTTAACTTTATAGCAACATACATTTCTTGATTGCGTAAAAATCTTGAGTACCTGGAACGTACAGACTACAAAGCAGCGATTAAATAACTGAAATCCTACCACGCTTCGAACGTCGAACGCGAAGCTGAGTTTGTACTGAGAGCGAACCCGGATAAGTTTTATGCGAGTTTCACCAGACGCATCTCTCTAGTATAAATTATCATTTGTTGACGTAAGTTTATTCTGCATCAGCTGAATTTCATGAACCACAAATTCATTGCGCATTCGCCGTAAGAGTTTCATTTTGTCTTTTATTTTGTGTGCATATATTTTTATGTGAGCAACTGATCGAAACACAATTAAGAAACGACTGAAATTATGAAACATATCTGAGAATCCTAATTTCTATTGAATGTTGAAATCCCTATGGAGTCTGGTTTACGTTTCCGCGACCTCAAACTAAAAATGATCTTCTCGAATCGATCCACCACAAACAAGTGCTACAAATTTATATTAAGCATTTCTTTTTTTCTTCTTAAATCAGGTGATTTCTGGTTCATACAAGCTGTTGTGTTGGGTCGCACATGCATAATCGCCTACGAATTTACACTAAAGTGTACGCCTTATGGACGGTTCCTTCACGGGCAGCAACATTAACGTGTCACGCGTCTTCACCCATCGCGACGCGCGGCGGTGTGGAATGATTCATACCCTGACACCCTGCGGGGTGCCGCTTTCGGGCACCAACGTACAGCATCACGCATGGTTGCGTACTAATCACCGGTTTAGTGCGTACGTGTCGTGCTAGTGAGGCGCAGAACTCTTTGGCTCCAGTCGACTCAAGTCGGTCGCTGCGCCGTCGAGTGACCCTGCTTCGAAGACGACTCCAGACGATTTGTCAGCAAGAGGCATTCCCAAGCCAGGCGAAGCTGCGCCGCCAGCGACAAACTCGACTTGACAGCGGCAATTAGAGGCCGCCGGGAGCGAACGCAGTTAATTTGGTGGTTGAGAAGCGACGCCGGCTTCAGACCGCCCATTGTGCCTCTCGAAACGCCATTGTGAGCGAACACAATATGTGGCCTTCGCTTCTCTCCCCGTCGTCGCATCTCTCTTATTTATTAACTCTCATTTTGTGGTTGTTCACGGTTTTGGTTTTGAATTCTTGTCAGCTCTCTATGTCCCTCCGAAGAAATCCCGGCCGAGGTGCCCGCAATCTGACGGAGGCTGGACTACTTCCGAAAATCCCTGCATGCAAAAGTGCGCGCGATGCATTATGGGACCCAATGGTTTCCCTACACATACCCTAGCGGGGTTTGACACCCCCCCCCCCCTTGTTTTTCTGAAGGCACCCGCTTAATTAGCAACGACTCCTCTCTTCTCAATGCCCCCCCCCCAACCCTTCTCCCCCTAAAATTTAGCCCCCCCCCCCCGTAATTTCAATTCCTGGCGAAACCCCTGATGGGATCTCTTTTTCCATGGAGAGGAGTGGCATGGTTTTGATGTTCGATTGCCCCGTTGATGAAGTAGTGCATCTCAGCACTGAATGAAACCAAAGTCAGGGCTCGCTCGCTGGCATTGCACACATTCATCTTCGTGAGCGTCCCTGTTCAAACACGGACCTCCAGCGGCCGTAAGAACCTGCCTAGAGTTAGCGAGGAGTAGGAGTAAGGTCTGCCAGTGTCCCATACCTTTTCTAATGGACTGACTACCACTTCAAAGTGCAGCATGATCCTCCCGGGCAACGGATCCTTTAAGAAGCCCAGAACACTGAGGCGATGGAAAAGGATGATCGGCCCTCTACAATTCTTCTTTCTTCGTTTACCTCCGCCTTTTCCCGATGGCTTCGATTTTGCGAGAGGTCTATTAATCCCCAGTCCTCCGCCGGGGGCGTGCGAGGTGTCTTTCGGTGGTTTGGCGCGTAAAATCCCCCGAAATTGTCTTCGATGATCGTTCAGTTTGTCCCTCAGGTAGACTGCAGGTTGCATCGATATGCAGAGCTCAAGTTCGTCCGCTTCTTGCACGGGGGTTGTGATGATGTCAAAACGCCGAGTTGTTATTGGCTGATCGAAATAAAATGGTGGTCGAGGCATCTAGCGTGGAGGCCTACCACTATCCTTTTTCAATCAAAGCAGATCGGAGCTCGGCGTCGTACTGACAGTCACCGCCACTCCTGCCAACGTTACTAGATTACCTCAGTTGTGGAACTCCAGCGGAAGGGGTAGGTACTCTTCCGCTGGAGTCGACTCCTGCGTAAGAAGCCAGACGACTTGCTCTCCGCATTCCGTTTCATACTAAATCCCAGCACAGCCTAAGCTAATCAACCAGCGCAAAAAAAAGTGCATCGTCATGGTACACGTCGTCTTTGTGCGCTTTCTACCACAGGCCGACCCAATCACGCAAAAAAAGTAGTGCAGGATCGTTGCGATATGCGCAGTCCGTGATTGGTTCAGCTGGCGATAATCAAACGCCCAGAACGCTGAGCTCCACGACGATGGATTTTTGGAACTACATGAATGGCTCCGTTCGATCGCAGCGTTGGCTGCGCTCGAACTTTACGTAAAACGGAGTGTATTGGAGGTTCTATTCCACAAACAGGCATTTGCAACGCAAAAACTTTCCCCCCTCTGCAAAAGAAGGGAATTTTTTTATATACGGGTGTGAGAGAAGTGGTCGGAATAAGATAGCGCACTATCATTCCTGAGTTCAACACCGTAGAAATAACCGCTATGTCGTGGATTTCCGTTGCACTCCGAAAGCTTTGAATTACATAACGCTGTTCGATTCGAACCATTATTTACACAACCCTACTTCTATTTTTTTTTGTAACCCCCACACAAAAACAAAAAAAGGATTAATTACTTTATTTTTTGAAGTGTCTGCATGTCTTCGCTGAAGCACCCAGTATGTTAACGCATTTTTAATCACTCTTGATTCCTTGTTTGTACTTTTCGAGCTCATCAAAAGTTAATAATAAAAAATAATAATAAACCGGCGAATTTTCAAAAAAATGCGAGGTTCATCTAACGTAGCAATTGGTTGCCCGTGTCGTCTGTGCCAGATTGAGAATTAAACGGTAAACGGAATTCGCTAGACCAACTCACAAAAGGTAAAAAAAAGAAGACGTCGTAATTATGTCTGAGTTTCCGATGAGGCGGTGCAAGCACCTAAACAACGGCACCTGACTCACTCGTTTTTAAGACAGTTAATAGTGATTTTTACCGTTGCTTTTCCTCGAAATACTGCGGAAGGTATTAATATGCCGAACCAAACATGTGGTACTTAACCTCAAATTTAAGAACGATTATACATTATAGTGGTTAAATTATCAACGATTTACACCGCAATGACTTTCCCGAATGAAAATCTGAACTATCAAGTGTTAAGTGCCTTAAAATGTAGAGCCAAGCCTACATTGCCGTTTTCTGCTTCTTGGTTGTATCCTCTAATAGATAATTTACTAACTATAGGTTGCGAGACGTGATCGAAAGTTACTAAAGTCAAAACAGGTTTGGCGACACAGTATTTTCGCCACGAGCAAACTGATGTATGTGTCTTCCACTGTTCTGAAAGGTGAAAAAGAAGCTTAAAGTATAGATTTGAGGAGTCAGCGGAAATTTCTCAAATTTCTAAAATTCAGTTTTCACTTAAAGACCGACAACCAGTTCGCGCTTTCCACTTTTTTCCTGCTTTCTCCTTTTCCCCCTTCTGCCCTGTCCACCGTTGCCCGTTTCCTCCTTCCCCTTGGTGAGGAGGATCTTCTGCCTTGCAGAATATCGAATCTGGTCGTCGGCCTTTAAGGCCTCAACATTTGTTGAAACAATGCTTACCACATGATTTTAATAGTTTGTCTGCTTTTCTTCGCTACACAGAGGGAAGTGATGCCACGGCCTCAATGCCTCCTCCTACTCCTTGCCTGTGCCTGGCCCTTACAACAGGTGAGTCCGTTTCCTACGATGTCACTGAAAGCCGATGCGTGCCAAAAGTTCAGAGAAGATATTTGCTTCACACACTTACTTTTTTTCTACAATGGACGTCAAAGGAAAAACTCCTGATATTAAAGGTGTAAAAAATAAAAAGAGTGGGAAGCGGTAATGCCTCTTTCATGCTCTAAGTTGCCACAGCATAATTCCATTGTTGGCGACTGCAGCAACAGCAGATGTGAACGCGGGCGAAAGTTTCAGAAAGTCATCGTGAAGGCTGTTCTGAGTTTGCCCATGTATGCACCCATGGAACGTTTTCGAAAATGGTTCATTGGTCCCATCCGTTTCTTAGTTGCCAATATCCGAGCATATACTTACCCGCGTGTGCACTTGAACAGCCTAACCCTTGTTCGAGGCTCTAGCACAGCGCTGTCAGAACCACAATGTTGGAGACGTAAAAAGTACGTTCCTTTTACGCGTATGTTATCGTGCAACCAAGTTGCAGTCCTCGCACTCTCGTGTCTGCCTCTTTGATTGCGAAGCACTCTATTTGGGAAATTCAGTAAAATAGCATTGCGAGGGAGTGCGCCTTGCTATGGTCAAGTCCTGGTAAATGAACCGACCACACAGGGACTGATCTGTGACATAACAAAAATCAGCGTTTTAGTGACCACAGCAATATTCAACTGGACTTCTTGTTCGGCATCATATTTTTAGCCGTCCGTTTGTGACGCGGCAGTGTATACAAAAAAAGACATTGCTGAGATGGTATGTCTGACCTGCTCGCGAGTCGTGCTTGTTAGACGTGCGTCTAGTGGGCCATTAGGAAACACAGTCAGTAAGTCACTCTGCTTACCGACTTCCGTTTTTCTCGCTTATATAACTTAAGCTATCTTGGTACTATGGACGAGATAAAGTCAGCCAAAAACCTAAAATAAAAAAGACCAAAAAAATAGACCCAGTGGCACTGGGCGGTGCAACATTATGCACCGCGTGCAACTTCGGTCATGACACCTATCGTGAAACTATTCAAAACAGAAAAAAAAACGCTTTCTTGAGTAAGATAAAAGAAAAACAGAACTCAACAAATAACGGCAGGTCACTAAAACGTTCAGGTTAGGTGACGACACAGCAAGGTGTTTGCGGTGGTGGCCCGCGAGCGTCTACGTGGGGGCTCAAGCGAGGCGGATCGGCACTGTTTACATGTCCGTTAAACGGCACGTTGAGCGTATGCATGAGCGAAAGGAAATAAATAAAAAGAAAACAGAACGACAAGGAAGGAGCCCTCTTTAGTAGAAAAGAAAAATGTCTGTTTAAACTTCCTCGTTTTACTGTCGAGAATCGTTGCCGGAAAAGGTAAGCGAGGCTTAATGGAAAGGTACGTTTCGCGAGTGCGGTCGCATGGAGGCACGGAGCTCAACAAGAGTGCTCTTATTCAAGGTCTTGGCGGCACTGACCTTCCGCCCAGGACGAGATGCGAAAGCTCTCCCAGCTGGAACTAATCTGAGTCTCGCAAGCGAAATCGCTGGATGTAACGCTTCGTGCGAACGGGATTCGCTCCACAAGGGCACACCGTCTTCCTGGGTCTTCGCAGGACACCTTTCGTAGAAGCGGGTAAATTTATACGATGACAAGGTAAGGATGCATTGGTTGGCCCGTTTGCCTCTCGGCGATCAGATTAGTGACAGGAACATGATACTGTAAAGTACTTCTCGTGACACTTAACAGGACTCTTGTTGGTCGCATTACAATTTTATTAAAGTCGATAGTTCCTGATAGATTTAAGAAAGCTCCACGCCACGCGACATCTTATCAAGTGGCTTGGCGTCGTGCGATTTGTCTTGGATGGGATAGCAACGGCGGGAAATGACACGTAGCATGGAGAGTCAACTGAATCCTTGTCAGATGAGGTACCGTCAATTTAATTTGTATTAGAAGACTGACCTGTCCTTCACATGCCAGGTGACACCTGTAAGGGAATTCGTGATACGTAACTGACAGCTCTCAAGTTTTATTTTGGTGAATCTGTCGATCTACTCTATCATTAGAAACTATAAAAATGAAGTTCAGGATCTAGTATTGTTTACAACGTGCTATTAAAAGCACAGGGTAATTTTTTTATGTGAATATGATGAAGACAGTCAAAGAAAGACATGAAATTATAATAAAAAGGCAGGGGAGCTGGTGCACATTCATTATGAGAAACTTTGAGACCAGGAACAGATGGGACAAGGAGAACACCGTCTCATAAACCAGCACAGAAATAATCTAACTAAGGACAGGCCTCTTTCTCTAAAACACATCCCCACATTATCTGCAGTTCTACATCATGAAAGTCTTAAGCATTCAACCGCAGATTTAAAGGCAGTCTGACAAGTTCGGTGCAGCACCAGCAATTAAAAATGATAAAACCACGACTCCCAGAAGCGACGGTGTGGGAAGCTTCATTACTTCATTACAAAAAGGAGAAGGCAAACACCACACTACCACAGGACGCAGGGCGATTACAAATACAAAAACATTGGTTTCTTGGACGGACAAAAGAGGAAATATGTCGAGCACACAGAAATACCACAAGACATAAAGCCAATGGGAATAAATATACATACACTACCGCAGTCACAAACGCCGCTGCGAAGAGATTCTTTTATATATCTTCTGGTACGCGGGCAGAATGTAAGGGAGAGGAGGAGACTAGAGGAACCTCAGAGCGCCGAACTCTGGTCCAAATGATTAGGTGACGCAAATCTGGCTGCTTTTGTGTCCAGTCATAGTGTCCTATATACTGACAAAGCCTGGCAGACCACCACGAGACGCGGCCTCCGAAAGGAAAAAGTGGAGCGGCAGACAACGGATGAGAAGAGAGCCACGTGACTGGCGCCCCGCTGCGGCGAGACGCCGAAACACACTTCTCCCAAGCGAACAAGTGTGTTTCGGGTCCTCGCCGCTTCAAAAGCTGTGCGCTAACGTCCAGGTTCCCCGAGAAATGGCTCTTCGATGCTCTGTGCTACCAGATCCTCACGCTCCAAACCGGGCATTCTATGGCTCCGTCGTCGAACTGCCAGGCCTTTTGAGTATAGATCGAGGCTATGGCAGTGGAGACAAAAGCAGCTAATCTTGCGTCCAACCAGAGCCTCCTCCTTTCCCTCAGTTTCTACCCTCGTAGTTCTGGTCAAACCGGTAACTAAAGTAATGGTGTGGATCGCCAGTCAATTAAATTATCCGAATAAGGAATCACCTTCTCACGACGGGTTCAATAAGAAGTATGACGTAGAAAAATAAATGAAAACAACAACGGCTTCAAACACTTTGGTTTGAGCCATAAATTCCTGGTGGCACGGAGGCCGTCCGACATTCACCAGACCACGCTTCGCCGGAAAGGTGCTAAACAGTGCAGAACCGGTCCACTAAAAATTCGCTGACAGAGTCAATTCAGCAGGCGCACACTTGCGGCAAGAAAATTTACGACTTGAAGCGGCCGACTAAACAAAGTAGCGAATCCGCCGGAAAAAGAAAAAAAAAAAAGGGGGGGGGGGTATAACTTTTTTACTACGGTATACGTTGCCAGGTATCGGAACAATTCACCTCTGTTCCGGCAGATAGTCCAGTGTTGCATTTTCAGATATAAGGTGCGCTTCGATAAGGCCCCAGTAAGGTATATACCTTTTCGCGTACTCTCGTCCCCAGCCACCACATAGGCGTATCCAGTATGGGCTACGAAAAAATAATAAAACGTTTCAACTTGTAACCAGTAAAAAAAATAGAAGGGAGCCAAAACGAGAATGTATGACGGTAACGCTTATATCCTAAATGTATTCTATTGGCGTGGCGACGGCAAAACAAGGTTTTCGCCCATACTGGAAGTGACGACAATTCAAGATGGCGGCGCCCTTGTGGAAAAGGTCTATATTGCTCTCCGAACAAGCGATTCGGTCGACGTATGCACCAACGCGCAGCCTACAAACGAGCCGGCGTTTGCCCGCACCGAATGTCGGCATTGCGCGTGCGCAGAAACAAGGTTAGCGTTGAAGCGAAACGTCTGCGCACGCGGCATGTCGACAAC
This sequence comes from Ixodes ricinus, assembly GCA_037355805.1. Lineage (NCBI taxonomy): Eukaryota > Metazoa > Arthropoda > Arachnida > Ixodida > Ixodidae > Ixodes > Ixodes ricinus. The sequence continues at coordinate 43,479 of JAZHYW010028717.1, read as the reverse complement.
AGCGCCACCGCATGGTAGCGCGACGTCAGGAACGCGTATTGGTGGATGTCCCAATGCGCGGCCCTGATGGCACTCCGCTTTGGTGGCGCTGTGGTCGCCACGACCCATGCACTGACGTCACGAGAACCTGCTCTTTGGGCACACCCAGTGTCCACACCTCGTTTGCCAACAACGTACTGGCCTCACCAACGCAGTCCACAAGCGCTGTTCTGAATCACATTGCGGGAACCTTCCTTTTCTTTTTTGCAGCGAAACTGTATATGACCAACACCACCTATACTTCGTTTCAGCTTGGGTCCAGACGCAGCCGATGCTACAAGCACGAGCGTGTGGCCCTGAACAGTGCCTGAACTGCACGAGTGCGCGGGCTTGGCAGGGACGCTGGAAGCCCGGAGCTCGCGCTTGTAGCATCGGCTGCGTCTGGACCCAAGCTGAAACGAAGTATAGACAGAAGGCCTCCTTACCGTCATCACAGTCAGATTGATCGAGGCGTGAGATTGGGCACGAGTGCTATGTCAGTATTCGGTTGGGGCCCGTGTCCAACCAGCGCGTCGAAGGTAGAGCTCGAGCCCAATAGCCGAGTTAGCGCGATCCGACTCTGAGGACGTTTCTTGGAGGGTGAGGAGGCATGTGGAGGCTTTCGTTATTCTAGGAGGTGTGGATTAAAGTCTGTAGTGTGAATATGACTCGTTGGTCAGATTTTTCGTGTCGGCGTCCTCACAAAAAAAAAAAGGAAAAAAAAATTTTAGCGATTGAACCGAAAAGTGCATATTACGCATACAACATACAGCACAGCATTCGTCTCAATATTGAACAAGCACACAAACAAGCATCCGAACCAGATAATTGACGATACGGCGCTCCTGATGACAATGCGAAGCACGTAGCGCTCACCGCACACGGTTGCTCCAACTTTCTTTTTTTCTCTCTCTCTCTCTCTCTTCTTGTTTAGCTATAAGAGCTTCAACCTGATCGAATCAGACTTTTTTTTATACGTATATGTCAACTTTTTTGACGACGGGAGAAGTGAGCTGCAGATATGGAGCGCTCGTAAATTTACAGCTCCAACATTAATGTAGCGTCGCATTCAGCGATTTTTCGTTTGCTTTCTGGCTTGCGACTTGGTTGTATAACTCTGCGAATACACACGTTCTTTGACGTGTGCTAAATACCCTCGACCGAAATCCACCGCCCCCCCCCTAAATATATATAAATATATATATATATATATATATATATATATATATATATATATATATATATATATATATATATATATATATATATATATATATATATATATTAATATTTGGGAGCTCACCGTGTGTACGATTGCGGAGACAGACACTTATCTCGCCGACGCAAGACCCATTCAAAAACTACGCATATAGAGTATGGAGGACCCCATAGATTCTCAGATCATCTTTTGGGAACCGCCATTTTGGTTCTGCTGCGCCAATGATCCGAGTCCGCCATTGTTTGGGAACGTACTCGGAGCATGTATTGGACATGAGTGTGACGTCAGCGTTCGGCGAGAACTCGGATCGAATCACGCCCTTCGTGCCCAAGAAATGGCGACCGCCAGTGTTGCCTGATGGGGTTTTTGAAGAAAGTCTATTTGCGACAGTCACGATTTGAAAAGGCGTCTTCCTGAGCTTTAGGTATGTCGAGACCGGTTATAACAAAGTCAGCGGGAATCGTAAATCACTTTGATATATCCGCTATTTCGTTTTAACCGACTTCGGTTATAACAAAGTGCAAAAGGGAATGGGAAATCGTGATCGCTTCGCTGTAGCCGCAGTTTCGTTATAACCAACTTCGTTATAACCGGTCGTTATAACTATAGTTCGTTGCAACTCAAGAAGGTAGGGCGAGGGTAAGACGGGCCGGGGAGGGGAAGCAGACGGAACGCTAAAGAGAGATGAAGGTTTTGCCCTCTCTTCTCCAGCGTTCCGTCTGCTTCCTCCTTTCCGTCTCGTCTTACTCTCGCCCTACCATCTTGAGTTGCAACGGACTATAGAAGTGTTAAAAGAAAACCCTAATAATATCGGGGTTTGTTTTGTTGTTGTTTTTGCCATGGACTGTTTTTTTTAAACACTTAGAGAAGAAAAATTGTTTCTGCGCGATTTCAGACGAAGCTTTTTAGATAACTGGCAACCATGATTTTAAGCGCCCAGGTGGGTGAAAGTGTCGTTACTTTAAAGCCTATAGCTTTTTTAGGGGCTGTATAGACGTACACAAAACAAGATGGTGCCCGCGTCTCCCGTAAAGAGTCGCTGGTTGACGCGATGTCCTCTCTTGTCCGACGCAACAAACTCCGCGTCGCAGGTGCCCCAAGGCAACCGACGTCGCGGATGGAACATGCTCCGATACAGGAAGCACTGCACGATCAAGGCCCCCGAAGGCACTCGAGAGTGGAGACGGGTTCTGCCTGGTTCTGCTCGTTCCGCTGTGTTGACTCTTTTCTTTTCTTTTTTTTTCTGCCGCGGTACTCTTAGCGTCACTATACTTCTCTCATAAAGTTACCTGACCATGCTCCTTTGCTTATTTCTTTTCGTTGTCGATGAGGTCAGGCGCCGGGCGCTGTCTCGTCGTGCGCCGTATGACCCACAGGCAAAAACGGCCGCGCTAAAGACCTCATTTTTTTTCCTCCTCTTCTTCTGCTACCGCGGGTTATAGACAATCCGTCCTTGCTCCGTATATATTGAGTCGAACAAGTTGGCAGGTCGTCTGCTTGTCGCTGGTGGGGATTAGCGTTTAAACGAGTCACGAAGGCTACCGATGCGCGGCCAAATTAAGGCGTATCGCTGCTTCTGTGGCCGACGCCGTCGCGGCTCCTGGGGGAGGACGCGTTAGCGTGAACAAGCGTCCCCGTTACATCCGATTGCTGATTGAGCGATTCCGAGACCTTCCGCTTTTGCTCAGGCTGTTAATGCTTCTTCTGAATTATTCAACGGTGTCTATTGGGTGGTTCAACAAAGCGTGCATGCGATCTGTCATTTAACAGCTTGCTCGTTTTAATCGCTTTTGGCGGTGGCACATGCATGTATACTCGCCCTGTGCCATCGACCGCTCGTTGTTTTCTTCGAGGAGGGCTTGGTCGATGATGAGGAGTTGGAGTCACGGACGCAGCTTAAGTAACTTAAGGTGTGGCGACACGAGCAACTTATTCTCACTCCGAAGCCAATCAAATTAGGTACAAGATGATGAGACAAACCCCTCGTATCTTAAGCAGACAGTCGCTATATTTAAGCTACTGCAAAATATATATGCGTGCTGATGACCCAGAACTGAAATTTAGGTATAATGTGTTGACAGCAAAATCCTAACAAAATCGAAAACAAAAACATCTGTAAAAAAATAATACATTTTTTTCTCACTATTTTTAGATGACGGTACGATGAAAAGCAACGCACCGCAACCGTTCATAATAAACAAAAGGCTCTATTCAAGAAACGCCGATCGATTCGTATAGGACGGCCTAGTCAGCGACGCATGCAAATACAGTTCGGAATGCGAACAACATCTACAACGGTCCATACACGACAAGCGGAGATCCGTGCGTGCTAGAATGGGCAGCACGTCGCGAGAGGACGGCGGACGGTCCGAACATGTAGAAGTGCACGGAAACGGCCGACATGTTCCGGACGTCGCAAGGCTTCTTGTTGGCAGTCTCCTGATCGGTCGCCGGTCAGAGCGGCCCGAAGACGTTCTTGAGCTCTTGTCCGGACGAGTGCCCGTGACGAAGAAGCAGGAAGTCCATTCGAAATATAAAGAGAGTCGACGTTGCAGCACGCTGCATTTGCATGAAGATGGGATTCACCACGCTCGCATTTTAAAGTAAAATCAACCGCTGTCACAATTTAAGCTGGGCGAGAGGTATTTTTTTTACCGTGACGCATTGGACTGCGGTACAGCCATTCTGCATAGCATATACATTTGCCTAGATTTTACTGTGTCTTCTACGTTATTTAGCTTTGTGTATGATGGGGGTTACAATCGTGGCAGTATTCACGATCGCTCAAATATTGGTAGTCTTTAACATTTGGGGTTTGTAAGTGCAACTACGTGAAGAAACGTTGATATGTCCCTTGTGTGGCTGCGGTTGCCTCCATGGATCTAGATAACAAGGCGCGTCAATTTTCTAAAGATATTTCTTTGTATTTTGCCTCTTTGTCATAGGGGAGGAATACTGAAACGACACTCCGACTATATCTAAGTCAGATTAAATGGTGGATGACGGCGCACATATCTTGGAAAAGTCTCCATCTGATAAATTCATCATGTTTAGCGGAGATTGCGATCTCAACGATCATTCACCAAAAGAAATAATAAAAAAAGAAACAGCAGGAAATCGTACTAATTCAGACAAATTAATTGTGTTTTATTTGGAGTTAAACCGGCCGTTGGAATCGGTGTCAACAATTAGTAACTCTCTCGGGCAGTATTTCTTTAAACAAAAAGAAGATTTTGTTACTTGTGAACTTTTAAAATGTTTCACAACCGATAGCGCTTTCTTGTCTCTAGGTCTTTACATTGACCTGTGATGTCAAGTGCGATCTCAGCTTCTCACGCTTAGCGATAGCACCGTTGAAAGCTAGGCGTCTGCGCTAGAAGCAACCTGAACACATCAGTGCGTACCAATTTAACACCACATGTGTTCATTGCAATAAAATAAAACTATCGATCACGTTAACCTATAGCTCGTAACATTCTCATATTTCAAATCACAGGCGCTGTGCAAGGAGATCGACAAAGCCCAGGACCTTCAGCAGGAGGAGACAGCCCAGATCCCAGCTGAGCACAGAGGAAGCTACGATGTTCCCGACCAGCAGCAGCAGGCACAGTCGGCGCAACAATCGCATCACCACAGCGGCTCGGCGGGCGCAGCGTCGGCGGGACACGTCTCCGCTGTGCCGGTCATTCCAATCCACGACCCACATCATCATCACGCGCACCATCTAACCGACCCACACGCCATCGCCGCAGTGACACCCCAGGATCCGGGCGACCCGTGGCCCCTGGGTCGTCCGGACATGCCGCAGATCAAGAGCCTGAACGTCAAGTGCGAGAAGAACCATATGAAGGTGTTTCTCGAGTTCGACCGGCCATTTCACGGCATGATCTTCAGCAAGGGCCATTACAGCGACCCTAAGTGCGTTCACCTGCCGCCGAATACGGGGCACATCGCCGTTAACTTCGACATCTTCCTCGGGAGCTGCGGCATGTCCAGCAGTCAGCAGGGCGGCTACGACAACCTCGGAAGCGGGCTCTTCATCGAGGATACCATCATCATCCAGTACGATCCGCAGGTGCAAGAGATCTGGGACCAGGCGCGTCGACTGCGGTGCACCTGGTATGACTTCTACGAGAAAGCAGTAACTTTTCGTCCCTTCAACGTCGATATGCTGGACGCAGTAACGGCCAACTTTCTTGGAGACAATATCCAGTGCTGGATGCAGATCCAGGTCGGAAAAGGACCCTGGGCTAGTGAAGTGGCGGGCATCGTCAAGATTGGCCAGACCATGACCATGGTACTAGCCATTAAGGACGACGAGAACAAGTTCGACATGCTTGTGCGAAACTGCATTGCACACGATGGTAAGCATCAGCCCATTGTCCTGGTAGATGAGTACGGTTGCGTCGCACGCCCTAAAATCATGAGCCGGTTCCAGAAGATCAAGAACTTCGGTGCATCCGCGTCTGTGGTGTCGTACGCCTATTTCCAAGCGTTTAAGTTCCCGGATTCGATGAACGTTCATTTCCAGTGTGTCATCCAAGTATGCAGGTATGAATGTCCGGAGCCAAAATGCGAAGGTGATGCAGCTCTCGGTGGACACTATCTTCCGGCACCCAGGGACCCGTCTCACGCTTACTCCGAACAGAAGGCACATTTCCTCAAGCCGTCCGAGTCCCAGAAGCAGAGCATCTCTGTAAGTAAGAAACAGACCACTGTGACCGTGACACCTGAGCCCAGCCCGCCAAAGGAAAACCTGCCGCCAGTGTTCTACAACAGGCAAGGCGAGCAGCTGCCGAGTGACAACGACGTTGTTAACCCCAACACAGGCTACGCCATCGCGAGCACGGGAGGCATGCCGCGCTCCCATGATGTCCGAAAGCGAGAAGTGGCCGACGCGACGAACATACAGACGCAAAAGGTCATTCAAGTTGTGGCACCCGGAGATGTCGCGTTTAATTTGCCCACGGGCGAGAACGACACCATGGTGGACGTCTACAGTAGTCGCACCGTGTCCGCTGACGGCAACATCTGCATATCGTTGCCTGGGTTCGCGGCCGGACTTATCGTGCTGCTGCTGTTGCTCATTGTGTCTTCCCTCGTGGCATCGTTCTTGTTCATCCGAGTGCGACATATTGCAAACACGAAGAACCACGACCAGGTCATCTCCTACGACACGCCGGAGTTTGTCAAGGTAGCCATCACGCCGCAGTGAGAGGACATCGCAGTCGTGCCCATCCCGTGTCTCCACAGCAGTGCGACAGAGGGACGCATCGAGACTGAAAAACAAAGGTGTTGTCGAGGTCTGTTTGAAGTGAATGGCATAACGCAGATTGTGCCCCAGTCGAACAGTGGTCACGAGAACTTCGCGTCTAAAAAGACAGCTAATTTGAGATTTGGAAGTTTGTTTATAACACTCGAGTGTTCCGTCCACGGGACATTGTGTGTTCGGACGCAAGATGACGGTCAGTGGTGAAATCGGTAACGGTAAGCGTTTCAAAGTGATGCAGGGAAGGGACACTTCTGGCTAACAAACAATGTAAAATTCCACAAAACTATATTTAATAGACGACAGTGTTTTTCCTTGTTATAAAGCGTTTAGAGCTTAACTTGGACGCATTTTAAATTGTACCGTAACATTATGCCCAATCGCTGTCAGATCTGTTTTATTTTTGTCCAAATTGTAGTAGTCTGAAAATATCTGAGGCAGTATGCGCCTATACATCATACCTGGGTACGTAGATTATTATTTCTCTTAATTTTATATTCACACCTCAGGCGTACATCATCGTAGTTAAATCGAATAGGGGCAAGGCTCCAACATTCAGATGATGTGTAGCGAATGTGAGCGAACAGTCTGCTCTCGCAGGGAGCTGGTCACTGCTGTGAGTTCACATACCTCCGCGTGCTTCGCTCTGGGCATTTCGTTTCCTATAGCTTAGAATTTAAAAAAGGAAGTGCAAACACTATAATACGGTGTTGTGTGTAGTGTAAGGGGTCTCCAAATGGTCCCCTACCCTACCGAGGTGCTTTCTGTATCAAAGAACAGGACTATGTTCAAGACGTGTCCACCGATGGTTGCTGTGCACCCATTTACGCAACTTGTAATGTCACGCTCAATACGAATACCGAACGCGGGGCGTACATGGCCTGTTCAGACTAAAATATTCTACTAATTTCAACGATCTGACTAAGTACATCACGCTGGATGGTAAGTTTCATAAAAATAAGGCAGCTTCATAGGCGGAGCAAGCACTGCTCCAGAACAGGTTCCTCATAACTTGCAGAATAATCCTATCCCGTCAGCTTTTGCAAAAAAATCGTTAACTAGGGGAGCACAGCTCTCCATTAACATCCAGCTGCCATTCACGCCATAAATAGTCGCTCTATTAAAACGTATCGATTAATTGCACATCAAAATATCAGTATTTAGAAATCGGTTCGATTCTCTCACCGGGTGTCTCAGGATGTTGCTGTACATGTCCGAACGAGGACATACTGTCAAGGATAACAGGAACTCATGTGATCACCAAAAATCCGTGAGGTAATTTATCAAACCTTCTTCAAATGTTTAACTTCGCACCAATTCTATGAATAACTTCATCTATAACGCAAACCACGGTGTGTTTTTCTATTTTCATCAGTCCGTTATGTCAATGGATTTTCTTCAGGTGCTGCGATCGTGTTTCTTTGACCTGGAGCCGGGCTGAACTTTAGTCAGAGGCTAGCAATTTCTAATCGGTACGATGAGAGCACAGGTGCTCCATACTTTGTAACATATTTATTACGAGCTGCTCGAAACCTCGTTCTTCTTTTTGTTGTTGCTAGTGTAGATTTTGTTGATTTTGTTCAGTAATCAGTGAAGCTGACGCACCCACGAGACCTGCATTTTTTTTATTACTACTTAGCTACTTTCTCAGCTGCATACATCCTTGTTTTCTTTGTGTCTGATTACGTTTCTCTCGTTGTCTTTTTATTTTTTTATGTTTTGCCTCTCGCAGCTTATATGCGTTTTGTGTGTTACTGCGCGCCCACAGGTCGTACGCACAATTGTTAAGAGTCACTGATGTTTTTAGAGTGCCGCTATCGAAACGAACACAAAACTCGTCTCCAAAAGCCACGATTGGCTCACCGCTAACATTCCTATTGAGAAATGGTTGTAAGCGAAGCAACCAAGGGACGTGTTGAGTGATATCGCCGTAAAGGTTAAAACAAAAAGGCACACCAGTGTGTTGTTGCCCCATGACAAGGACAACACGTTTGAAGACCACACTAAGAGTCATTCAGTCACAAGGCGAGTAGCGATGGCAAACCATATGCTGCACTCTGTAAACCATGAAGTGGCTCTATGCATGGCTCGCACGTGACGTCGTCGCCTAGTGCTGGTGGTCCTTTTGGGTCATTCCTTCTTGCTCTCGCCGAGAAAAACAAATTAGGTGTTGCGAATCGCATGCAGCAGGAGCTAGTACACGCTCGGCACCAAGGTTAGCACAATGGCCGCTGATGCGACGTCAGTGCGCGCCATGCATAGGTTGTTTCCTTTCTCGGTGCCTTCTGGGGAAAATGTGGTCGAAGGAAGCACCCACCTGTTTTGTTACCTTCTTCACGAAACCTGGCTGGGAATTCTATAACCCTAGCACCACCAGCTGTACACATTGTAGAAGGTCTCGAAGTTTGTTCGAGACATGTTTTAGGTCCTTGTATAATGCAATGATTGTTCACCTCAGCGGTTGGTTGCTGACTGTGTTCGAGTGGGAATAGTGTTTCGTAAGTTTCGTAGCGTGGAACCTCGCGGTCATGCGGTGAATGTCCGTGCACTTTCAAGCAGCAATGTCGAAGCTCTCACGTTGCACGATGATTTAGACGACTTTCTAGTAGTTCTCAACCTGTCATTTTTGACTGCGTGCTACTGTGTACATTTTTTATTCATAAACGTTTTGAAGCATTCTGTGTAAAAATGTTTCGAGATATCATAAAATCGACCCAATCAATGGGCTGCGCTGCATTTCTATAAAGGGTTACTCCAGTCATTGTTCTTTCGACATTTTAACCCTGGAGAATTGGTAAAAACAAGACAAGGCAACATGCATCAAGTTGTCTTCTTGTTTGTTAGTTTGTTTTTTTCTTGTCCGCACTCTACAGACCTAGAATAACTATATTAAACCAGTTAACTTGTATCCTCGCTTTACCTTCGTCTATTTTTTTTAATTTTGCGTTGGCTAAAATTATTTTTTTATGAACAAGTCACGCCACTTTTAAACCACATACCTAAAATGAAAACTAAACAACGCAGGTCAAAATATATGCAGCAACTACGTCTTTGAACCATTGAGGAGAACCATCGACCCACAACAATTCCAGCTTTTGAAGAGATTAACTGAAACTACTCGTTCAAGCAGTTAAATTCCTTACTTATACTTCTATAAGACACTCACCTGACTATTAAAACAGTTAATTTATGGTTAAAATGTCTTATATCATTTCTGATAGTGACTCTACCCGATTCAGAAGAAGGGCAAGATTACACCTGGTTGTTCTCTTGCTCTTTTTCCGTACCAGCCGATATCAAACCAGATAACATGCAGAGATTCTGTTTTCTTATTTTTCATGGTAAACCAGAAGTTTCACACCAAAAAGTGTACAAAGGGTACTCTTAGAGCATTTTCGTATAGACGCACCCAGATATGCAGCCACCCATAGCCTGGACGTATTGTTGCGCGCCCACCTAACTGTAAATACGTATCTAGGTTGCCTGGTGCCCGTGGCGGGAAGGTCGTTGAAAGACATGCCTCTTCATTTCAAAGAGACGTAGATCCTGCCCCCCTTGGCAGTGTCTCCTCAGATCGTTTTCTTTTGTCTAGCGACTTCTCTCTGTGTCTTTTTTGCTTCTTCGAGTTTTGTTCGCGATATGACGAATAAAAACGACGATACTATGTGCGAAAGAGCAAGTAGTGCGTGCTCGTTCCTCGTTGACGGCAGCCACGTTAGGGTTAACGATGCGGAAAGCCCATCCGTCTGCCGTGTCTCCGTCTGGTTCCAATGGCCGACTTTCGGGACTGGGGCCGGCCCGGCAGAGATACACTGCAATGCATTGAGTGTGGCTTAGAATCTGGTCGGCGTTTGAAGGGAATGCATTTGACTATCCCGTTCTGAATGGACCTAAACAGCAGGGACAATGCTGCTTCCAACAACGCATTGAAACGACGGCAAAAAGGTATGACAACGCATCCTATGATATAATGCAGGCTGTACACAAAACCTGTTTTGTATCATTTTGCCTTCTCGTTATCTTCATGATCATGTCATATTTTGCGACATACCAAAGGATCCGAAGGATATGTGCAATTAACTTTCACCCGAACAATGTGCTTTATATAGTTCTGTATGCACGATTCGACGAATTTGAGTCTGAAAGTTTAAAAGGATCCTCATAGTACCCTCAATAGATCATTTACAAAATTCCCGAGCATAAAGGAGCATTCCGAGTTTGTAGTTACACGCGCTGCATGTTCTGACGTCTGTGGCAGTAACGTAAAGCAAATATCTAAACCGAATGGCACTTTGCGCGTGCACTGACCGTCGCTTTATTTTAGTAATTTATTTTAAAAATTCCGTAAAAAGAATTTAAAAAAAAGAAAACAAGGCAAGCACGTGCAGCACGTGTATCTACGTTCCCATGTTGTTCCCTGATCGATTTGCAAATGGTATATTTGTAGGCTGATTCACTGTGCTGAAACAAATAGTAAAGGGATTCTATAATGAATTCTGATATTATAATCAACAAACACAAAGCACAAAACGTTATCGGCTGTCCCGCAAACTGCTACAGGAAAGTCAACCTTTATATTGAACTTGAAAATATGACAGATCTTAGGGCTTCGTTGAACGGCGATCCCCCTATCAATGAACCAGGCACGTAGCCAGGATTTTGTTTCGGGGGGGGGGGGGGGCCGGCCATGGCAAAATGCTGTATGAGGGGAGGGGGAGAGGAGGTCCCAGCAAAATGGAAGATTTCGGGGGGGGGGGGGGGGGCGGGCCCCGTGGGCCTCCCCTGGATACGTGCCTGCAATGAACCTATTTGTTTTTCCTGCTCTATATATTCTATATTTATATCTACCTTGGCTCCTCCTCGGCGATGCTGTCACCTTGATTCGGCAGAAGTGTCCATTCGGCTACAGGCTCAATTTGGCTGAAAGGCTCGATTCGGCTTGACGCTCCAGTTCGGCTAAATGCTCACTTTGGCTAGAGTCTCCGATTCGGCTGGATGCGCCGAGTTCGCTCAATTTTCAACTTCATTGAGAGTCTCAGTTCGTCTCAGGCACCTCAATTCAGCTGGAAAGTTTGACTCCAACCGAGATTTTAGCCAAACTGACCATTTAGCCGAATTAGAGCGCACGGTCAAATTGAGCTTTTCAGCCGAATTAAGCCTTCTAACGAATGGCCACCTCAGCCGAATTAATACGTAATCATCGGCGATGGGTATATGGTCACTGGCAGATTAAGAAACGCAGGGGGAGGCTTATCTCGTCGTGATTTGTTCTTCGACGTTCTTATCGGCTAATACCGTAATTTCATTGTGGCTATTGAGAGATAGCCAATTGAACAGGTTTCACCACGCCCTGCGATAAAAAGTAAAACAAGTTGAACGCGGCACCAGAGATGTGACAGCATTCCACCGGCTATAATTCTGATATAAAATCATTTAGAAATCAAATTGTCACTGGTCCTTAGCAGTAGACGTAATGGTATATTGAAAGAGTGTTCGGTTTGGGACATTGGACGTTCCACAATCCTCTCCCGCTCAGTCTGGGTTCTACAGTTTAATTAACACTTAATTAGCCCCGAATCCTTTTAAGGCGCAGTTTGACACGAATCAACAATGTGGGTGTTCTTTGCAATCCCACATATCCTCATCATCATCATCATCATTATAATTAGAGTTGGGAAAGGGGGGATGATAATGATACCTGTGTGACTCCACGCGAACATTTTTACGAAAACTACGAAGACGGTAAAGCGAAGTGCCACTTGCATCATTAGCGTCAGCGTGCAAGAACTTGGGGCGCACGGCTGGATGAATGTCTCGTGCAGCCTGAAGTCACTGGACCGTGTAGCCCAGCAATGCCGAGGCTATGCACACTCACATCAAACGTAGGTCAGCCTAAAGACACACTGGATTCTTCTCTGGCGAACGGATTTGACACATGCTACCAAGTACACTCTAAGAAATAGGGGGTGTACAGGGTACGCCCCTTGTCCCATATGTAATGCCCCAAAACTATACTTCGTCGTTCTGTCCACTGACGCCGAGCTGGCGATACCAACTTTTTACAAGTGGCTTGATAGCTGTTGGATATAACGTACTAAATAGCTACTGTGTGTATCAAAGACTACAAAAAAAATTACTGAGGTTTTGCAGCAGGGCCAAAAAAACCTTGATTGTTTTAATGTAGCCTTTAATGAGTACATTATAAGTTGTATCGCTCGACTATCAAGCCGCCCGTAAAAGTTGGTATCGCCAGCTCGATGTCGGTGGACAGAACGTCGAAATGTAGTTTTGGGGTGTCACATATGGGACAAGGGGTGTACCCTGCACACACCCTATTTCTCAGAGTGTAAGACGTAAGGCCAGTGTCGGTGGCTGCATTGTTACCGCTGTATAGAAACATGCGCATACACCGACATCCAGTTGTGGAAGCGGTAATAAAATTTTACAGCTTCAAATAGACGTCCCATCGCATTCTTTTATTTTTTATCAACAACATATTTACGAGTTAACAGCACGATAGACCCGACGGCTACCGCTCTTTGCCTCTACGCATAAATAAATCACACAGCCAACCAACCGCCACTTTTACACACGTGTTCTAGAAAAGTTGTTATTGGTGGTGCATATACTTACACGGATAAAGGTCTTGAATCGTCACAGCCGTAATGTACAGTCTAAGCTCGTTATAACAGACCTTGATTTTGACCAAGATTTCAGTCTGTTGTAAAAGGAGTATGTTGTATGCAGATATGAAGTTGAGTCAATGGTATGTAGAGGAAAACCGACTGAACTTCGCAAATCGGTGTGTAATATCCAAATGTCTGTTGTAACCAGGTCTGTTGTAATGAGCTTAGACTGTATATGTGTATGTTATATGAGGTCTTGAATCGTCACAGCCGTAATGCTCTTCAGTCAGTTTAGTCTGATTTTGAAATCTATAGTATTTCATGTGCACGGATAAAGCCGAGGCGATCATTCGAAAACACGTTTAAATTCAAACAAATAAAACAAAAACGGTAGAAACGGAAAGGCTTGGCCCTGCTATCCTGGGACCTTCAGCACAATCCATGTTCGGTCCTCCCAGACTATTAGCATGCCGAGTAAGCAAGTGTACAAACTTGCATGAACATGTTTCAATGTACATGCGAAAAAAAAAAACATCAAGAAGACGTATAATATGTTTTTTGAACTTTATATTCCCCAGAAAAAAGATCCGCTTATGAGAACCGACCCAGTCCTGGCGGAGCTCGCAACAAGAACCGCATACGGACCAGTCGTGGCTCTGCCCGTGCCTCCCTGCGGAGTGTTGGATGCACTGGCAAAGCGAGTGCTGCCGACTGCCCCACATTGGCAGCCGAGCCGGCGAGGTCCGAAAGGAGGAAAGAAATTAGGAAGAAGAAGAAGAGACCGCGAACCAAGAGGAAGCAAGAAGAAGAAGATGGCGAGGCACCGCGGGGCGAACGAGGAACGGGTCATCGCGGCCATCACGGAGCGGTAGAAATTAAGCCGCCTCGACGCCGGCTCTCCACAAACTGTGTACGGACCGCCAGAGGAGGAAGCGGCGGAGCCCTTCAAAACCAAAAGAAGCACAAAGGCAAAAAAATGTTCTACGGCAGGGTTAAAAAGAAAATGATGGACAAGACAGGATGCCGAGTATGGTGCGAAAAGTCGGCTTCGGGGTAGGTCTCACCACAGTGACGAGAGAAAGAGGGGGGTATTCATGGTTGCTGAATCTTTTGACGAGGTCAAGTATTCTTCGCGAATGCGTGAAATGGATCTTTTTTTCTTCTTTTTGGTCGAGACAAGTGTGGTGAACACACTGACCCGTTCTTTTTATCTCCCGTAAGTCGCACGTAAGTACATGCTTGTTTTTTTCTTTTGTATTTATTTTTGTACATTACGTCTTGGCTCAAAGAAAAAAAAAGTCTTAAAGGAAGAAAAAAGTGTTTCGTCTGCCCGAGTTATCTACCACGTTTCCGGAGGGATGGGTTTAAGTTGCAGCTAATGGTGTGCCAGCACGTTTTTCAATTATGCTCGATGATCGCGCACCTACAGTTGTTCGGAATGAAGAACGATGTTGTGACACGTAGAAACGCAAAACGTTGCAGCTCCTAAGCGAACGGAGAGTAATCTGTTTCCCGCTGTACCGACGGAACTAGTTCTAAACTTTTCTTTATCCCCCTTTGTTTTTTCCTTCTCATTAACCAATCTCAGTCTAATAAAGTTTGGGCACAGACAAAACCGGGAACCACGATTACGGGCGACGTCTCCTGGTAGCACTGCGATTTACCTTGACCTAACCAGTGTGTTTAAAAGCAACAGACGAGCAAAACAGAAACAGTATAACAGAAATGATTAAACAAAAAAACGTGGAGGGCAGCCGACATGTAACACAGATTCCCCAGAAAACAACTCAAGCAATCTCCCTACGGCTTAAGTTAATTTCTTGTATTTAATAAATCACATATGCTAAAAAAAAATATCGCGTTTTTTTTTAAATTTAATTATAAAAAAAAAAACTTCATACAGGCTTTTAGAAGTTTTTTTCCCCTTGAGGGAAAAGAGACCTTTTAGCCGGGGTCACACTGTTTATATATCATACAAAACACAGACTGGCAAAATAAACGAAATTTCCAACGTCCCCCAAAAGAGAACTGAACCCAGGACTCCAAGAGTTTGGACCCCGCGCTTAACCCCTGTGCCAAGGGAGTGTTTACATTTGTTTTCATTGTGAATATGTGCCAAGGGGTTCTTTCTGAAGCAATGGTTGTTACATGCAGTTCTGCTCGTTACCACGCGTGGACGAGGCACTCACTAGATGTGCCACAGTCTTTGCAAAGCCTCCATACAGGAAGGAGAAGACCGAAGACGACAGCTGAACAGAAGCGGCGACGTGTTGAGAGTGACCATCTTTATTGGACAAAATACTCGATAAAAGTATTTAAGTTAAGTTACTAAATACCTGCTTCCTAAAGTATTTAAAATACTACTCAAGTTACTTTCACTGTAAAGTATCTTGAGTAGAGTACAAATACTTAGGAATGTAATTCGATTACTTTTGAAGATACTTCCGCAATGCGTAATTTGTATCGACGTCAGTGACAACGACAATTATACAGCTGAGCAAATCTGGGTTATCAGAGTGGTTTATTAGCACGCAACAACACAAAACGGCAAAAAGAAAAAAACACATCGTAGGGCTAATGCAGTCATACTATAAGGAGCAGGATATTGTCACGAAGGACAAATGATGAGACGGGCGAATAACTAAAGAAACTAAACGTTTAATGGGGCGAACTTCTGCCCAAAACAAAATAGAGAAAGGCTAGCGTCGCAGGCGTCGATGTCGGCGAAACAGCAGGATCGAGCGCTGGGGCGAGACTGACTCCGGACCGCCACGCGGAGCACCTTTTGTACCCGCGTGGGTTTCTGGAACATCCGGCGTAGAACGTTCGGCGCGTAGAACATTCGTAACTCGATCAGACAAGGTTCTCGAACTTACGAGAATGTCGAGTTGAAAGAATAAATAAACGAGGAGTCCGCTCCCTGGAATCGAACCTGGAGCCTCCGCGCGAGAGCCAAGCGCGGCAACCATTCGGCCACGCGCTCGCTCGGCAACGCGCGTGGCAATATCACTGATACATGTTACAAAACATTTCCGGGACAAAAGAAAGAGGTCGCTTTAGCTATTGGGGAGAAGATCAGGCCGTGGCGCCCCAAGCGGTTAACCTTTAGAACTTCACGAATGGGGACAACAAATACAATGACTCAGCACTCGGCTGACATGGCCGAATGCGGCGTCAGCGTTGGGCTGGAGTTCGTGTTCTCCGGTGAGGGGAGGAGATGCTCTTTGTTACCACTCTGGCCTGCATGAACAATGCAGGCAGCATGCACGGTGACGGTGCCCAGCTCAGCACTAAAGCCGAAGTGGGTCAAGCTCGCATTCTCTGACGACTGCTTTCGGGAGAGATCCGGCACTTAACGTTACTTCGTTTATTGTTAGTATTTTTACATTACACTGTGCCCCGCGCTCTATTGAAGAAGATGACATGGACATTCCCACAAGGCCTGTGGGCATGTGCACAGGCCTTGTGTTGGGTAAACACCGACGTGTGGGGACAACAAACGGGACAGAGCGCCTCGCCAATAGTGACATCGCTGAATATCACGTCCTGCGGCGCACCTTAGACGCATCGTTTAGATGCTCTAAGCCCATATTCCCTATTTGGGGAGTTCACTATAAACGAACTTGGGATACGGATATGAGTGAATGGATAACAAAGAGAACCCACATAATAGCCACGGCAGTGGTCGCACCTTCTTCAAGTAGGTTGCGTTCAGAAAGGCACTCAACGTTGGGGGACGCTTTGTTGGCATTTTGAGTGGTCATCCAGCTCGTAGTTCATTTCCTGTCCTGTTCTCTGCTTATCAATGTTCGTTTACAGACAGTGTTCACGAGAGCAATAAGTGACGGACTGACGACAAAAAGAAAAGAAACAAAAGAAAACCTCGACGTTTTGCGGTAGCGGGGTCAAATATACAACAAGCAAAACAAAAATGTATTTTTTTGTGTGTGTGTCCACTTCTCATTTTCTTCTATTCGTTATTTTCTTGCAGCTCAAGTCTGCATTGTTGTCGTAGGTCGTTTCCCGGTCTGCGTTGCGCCTCAGTGTGGCAATCTTTACTTCCGTAATACCACCCTTTTTGTTTGAGGATTTTTGGGGGAAACTCTAGGAAACAAAAGGTGCCTTTGGGAAGGTGAGGGGAAAACCTTCATTGTACGAACTTTGGGCTGAAATATGTACAATTGGCAAACAAGCGATGTTTTCACGAGCTCAATCAAAGTCACCATAGCTAATCTGAGCTAGCAACTGGATTTGGTTGCTCAAAAGAATGTTCACGTTTTCTCGTGCCACGCCCACGCCACTTCATACCGAAAAACTCGAAAAATGGCGGAATGTCAAAAATGTATCTTGAGATAATGCGTACAAGATATTCAGAAATGTAATTAAAATAGAGTATGAAATACTCTCGATCAAAAGTATTTGCAAGATACCAAGATACTTCAAAAAGTATTTGAAATACAGTATCTTGAGTGGAGTATTTGAGATAGGCACAAGTCTGTCTTTATAGAAGAAAATTAGCGGACATTTGATGCTTAGTTGCCGGCTACGGGGTTCGTTTCCATTCATTTAGCGGAATATGTCCTTCATACAGTGGCGTACCAACTAGTTTTTGAGTGGGGGCAACCCCCTCCCCCTTCCCCCTCAAGGGATACCAAGGGCGGTGCCCTTGGTATCCCTTGAGCACTGCCGGCCTGTGTTTGTCCTGCCCAGTGGCGGCTGTTTCGGGGGGGGGCAAAACACATGCCTTGCTTCCCCACTCTGAGAACTGGGAGAGCAAGCGCCCCCTTGCCCCGTCCCCTCGGTTGGTATGCCCATGCCTTCATAGAAGAAACGTCGAGATTCGACGCATTGTGCAACGAAACACCGCAGAAACGCCACCCCGTATTTTGTTTATACGAGTTTTTCTTTGAAAAAGTTTGCTTACCAAAAAACGTTTTATGGCGCAGCTGCAATAAAAATATCAGGACACATTTTATTCACTCGTCTGTTTCCTTCTACTTTCTCTTTGCCTCTTGAGAGCTGTTTATCACCATGTTCACCATATGCAACTCACAGGGGTTAACTTTAGTTATTTTCAACAAAATCACCAGCCACCTCGAGGCACTTTTTTACTCAATAAATCCAACGGTCGAAGCATCGTTGGAAATTATTCGGATACAGGAGAGAACATCATTTATACAATAGCGCAAGAGGACAGGAACATGAAAGGGACAGTATAGAGGACGAGCGTCCTGTAGTTTGTTAGTTGGTTAAATATCTATATGATGTATAACAAACTAACCCAGCAAGTGATTTTAATTCCGGAGAGAAAGCTCATCAACTGCTTAAATGAGGTATTCTCTTGTTTCAAGCACTTTTCCCCGGAGGAGTTCCTTCACTCTGAGGAATAATCAAAAGTCAGTGGGCGATGGTCAGGGGCGAGTGGAGTCAGCAGATCAATTCCAGAATCAGCGACGAAGTTCAACATTCTGCCGGACCTGTGACGACGCCGTTCCTTCTTAGAGCAAACTTCGAGTAGTTTTTCGAAAACATTTGGCAAGCACCCTTCTGTGTACCACTCAGAGCTCACAGTTCGCCTCTCCTCTACGGGGACGGAGGCCACAACTCCCTTAAAGAGAAGAAAATGATAAACATAGTTCTGGTGGCTGATTAGGCGCGGCAAAATTTCTGCGGAGGCGGCGCTCCTTTTTTCTACCACATTATGAATTGGGACTCGGTTTCAGGGTAACTGTTGTAAAACCAGGTCTCACCACTAGTCACAATTTGCTCCAAGCAGCAGGCTTGCCTTCCTGGAATCTTTAGAGGCACTGTCGGCCAATGATCACAGGGGATGCCTTGCGTTTTGATGTCAGCAGGAGGGACGGGACCCAAGGTTTGCTGTCAAAATTTGTTTAAATTGATGTGGCATCTATACAAAGTAGTTGCTTTAGCTTTTCCAGCGTAACTCGGCCATCTTCGGCAACTGCCGCCTTCACAGACAACACACTTTCATCTTTGATTGCAGTTTTTGGGCGCTTTTCATGGGATGTGTTCTCCACAGTATAGTCTCTATACTTCAAAAACGACTGAACCGCTTGGTAATCATTGAGAGGGCACGGGCTTCATCGCCCATAACAGTTTTTAACTTTTTGAAGCCCTCAGCACGCTTTACAAAAGAGAGGAACTCGCAAAGAATGAACGACCCCACAGTTCCATCGTAAATGCCGGTTTTTTCATCTGACCGCTAGTACTCGAATGTTCGTTTCTCGTCTCAATACGTTCTTGTGGTAAACACAACAACCATAAGTTGAATTAATTTAAAACTATCGAGTAAGACAGAACATATGTTTTCAAGTACCTTTAGATATGAAGGTGATTGAGTAACCGGACTTTTGAAAATTCCTGCCTGGCCCCTGTTCTAAGCGAATTCTACATGTCAACGGTGGACCTGGCTGTGGAGAGGGAGCTCGGCGTCAAGGCGCCGGGAACCAAGGTATTCCGGTTCGTTGACGACTACCTCGTACTCCACACCCCCGGCACCCTTTCCGCTTCAATCGAGCAGGTTTTCTTAACCCACTCCCAAGGCCTCAAGTTCACCAGAGAGGACCCTTCGGACGGGGAATTGCAGTTCCTCGATCTGCGCCTCAACACCAATCCCAATGGACTCTGCTGGGGTTTCCAGCAGCGGTCCAAGAAGCCCGTGCTACCGTTCGGAAGCAACCATTCAAAAACTGTGAAGTCCGGGATTGTAAGATCCCTCCTTTCCTCATCCCGTGCCAAATCTTGCCCCCACTTTTCTCAAACCAGCTTAACTGCCCAAATCTGCCGCCTCCAGAAGGCGGGCTATCCTCGCGACCTCCTTGCGACATCCTTAAAATCTTTGATCTCCGAGCCGCACCCCGACCGCGCCAGACCGCCTCGACCAAAAAGTTCGCGGTAATCCCTTACCACCACAACACATCACATCGCCTGAGGGCAGCGGCCCGCCGGTACGATGTCGATGTGGCCTTATCATGCCGGTTCCGATTAGGTTCCATGTGCCGCCTCGTGAACGACCCCCAGCGCCGTTCACGAGCAGGGTGTGCAAAGAAACACAAAACAGGCTTCATTCCCTGCGCAACGGGTCGCGTGTACTCAATTCCCCTGTCGTGCGGCGCCGAGTACATCGGTCAAACGGGCCGCTGCGTGAATGACAGGCTGGGCGAGCACGACAGGGAAATAAAAAAGGGGACATTGAGTCCCAGCATCCCATTCTCCGCCATAGAGGCGCATGCTCTTCGTGTGAGCCCCAGTTTCACAACGCGCGGATTCTGGGCTCACATAGAGACCGCTACGGGCGCGAGATAATTGAAGCATACGCCATGCAGCAGGCATCGCAAAACATTTCGTCTCCCTCGCTTGTCCTTTCGGAGAGGGAGGCGGCTTATCTGCGCCCCCAACTGGCGGCCTTGACGCGAGCCCGGGGGGCCCTTGCTCACTGACAATGCGGCGAAGCGGCGCCGCTCTGTGTCTCAAGATGACTCCCCTCTTCCCTACACCACTTCCCTCCCCACCCCCTCCTAATCTTACCGGGCTAACAACTTCCTGAGTTTCTCATGCCGACCCCCTTCTTGTCGTACTAGGCTAACAGATCCTCGCTCTCCTGCAGCCCCAACCTTCTACCCTCCTCTCCCCCCCCTCCTTGTTTCACTTTTCCTTTCCCTCCCCTTTCCTTCTTTCACTTTTTCCTTCCTTTCCCCCCTTTCCCTCATGGTCCACTGATCTCGACGCCACCATCTAATAAAAACACTACATGTTGTTGAAAGTCGAAAGATGTCCGTCCTTGTCCGTCCTTTTTGTTTATTCTTTCTGTAACAAGTTATAAAAAAACCAACGCGCTCACGTTCAACTATGTCTTACTTTTGAGAGCCATGTGTTCGTCACGTCCAGATGTGCCAAGCGTCGGGTCCTCGGACTTTGATCCTGTTACCTTCCTTCGAGCTTCATTATTCGTGTCAAAACTGTACCTCCTTCGCCTACGCCTGAGGACCTTCGGTCTATGCCTTCGCAAGAACATCACCCACCCTGCGATACATCAGGTATTTGGATTTTCCTCGACGCGTTGGGCGGCGAACTACAGAGTGATGCAGATTGCACGACAGGAGGTGTCGCAGGAGATCCTGGTGATGCAGAGGTCCCTCCCTTGCCTCATGACGGCTACTTTCGGCACCAACTTCGCTACTCATCCCTCCTATGTCTTTATCAACAAGTCCGCCAACCTCCTCCTGGAGTCTTCTTGGAAGCTTATCATTTCCACCGCAACCGCAGAAAAGCGAGTTAATCAGAGCCCCGCGCTGGAACCTCCTATCAACCTCTCCGACACCACCCTTTCGGCACATGCTGAGGCAGTCCTCTCAAGAGGCCCCAAGTTTGCCCCCGCGTATGAGCCGTCGCGAATTGACCAGCTGGCTGCTGTCCACCAGGTCGCCTCAAAAATTCCTGAACCTGAACGACAGGATTTTCTCGCGACGGGTTCACGAGTGGTGTGCAGATACGGGAGGGCTCCACCTTCAAAACTGGACTTTTTGGAGGTGGTTGACGAGCTCAGGCGTTCAGAGCTGAAACTTCTGGAGGCTGACAAGACGGGTGTGTTCGTTGTTATGACCGCCGGGGACTTCAACAACAAACTGGATGCAGTTCTCGAAAAAACTTCACGAAAATGAAGTCCAGACCATCGGGGTCTCTCCGCACAGAGGCAAAAACCATCTGCAAGGCCAATGAGCTCACCTTTCTTCTCAACAAGGTGTCAAAACCATCAGATCAGTACCTGCGGGTTTTCTTCACGGCAAAAACACACAAACAGAACACCCCTTTCAGAGGCATTGTGTCCGAGAGCGGCTGCTGGCAGAGGCAGCTGGCCCTCTTCCTTCAGAAACATTTGACAGCCGTCCCTCTCGATCAGCCTTTCCGGGTCGGATGTTCCCTCGAGATTCTGCCACATCTCCAGGAACTACACTCCGCTGGACCGGACGTCGCCATGTTTTCCCTCGATGTCAGCGACATGTATTACAGCCTCGACGTGGTGGTTCTGATGGCTTGCATTGAACGGGCTGTCACGCAATCCGGAGTGACCAAGTTCCAAAACTCAACTGGCATCACACTCGAGGCGTTCCTGCAGCTTGTCGACGTATACCTAAGATCCACCCTTGTAGAACACCAGGGAAACATCTACAGGCAGAAGTCCGGCGTTTGCATAGGGTCCTGCCTGGCCCCTGTTCTAAGCGAATTCTACATGTCAACGGTGGACCTGGCTGTGGAGAGGGAGCTCGGCGTCAAGGCGCCGGGAACCAAGGTATTCCGGTTCGTTGACGACTACCTCGTACTCCACACCCCCGGCACCCTTTCCGCTTCAATCGAGCAGGTTTTCTTAACCCACTCCCAAGGCCTCAAGTTCACCAGAGAGGACCCTTCGGACGGGGAATTGCAGTTCCTCGATCTGCGCCTCAACACCAATCCCAATGGACTCTGCTGGGGTTTCCAGCAGCGGTCCAAGAAGCCCGTGCTACCGTTCGGAAGCAACCATTCAAAAACTGTGAAGTCCGGGATTGTAAGATCCCTCCTTTCCTCATCCCGTGCCAAATCTTGCCCCCACTTTTCTCAAACCAGCTTAACTGCCCAAATCTGCCGCCTCCAGAAGGCGGGCTATCCTCGCGACCTCCTTGCGACATCCTTAAAATCTTTGATCTCCGAGCCGCACCCCGACCGCGCCAGACCGCCTCGACCAAAAAAGTTCGCGGTAATCCCTTACCACCACAACACATCACATCGCCTGAGGGCAGCGGCCCGCCGGTACGATGTCGATGTGGCCTTATCATGCCGGTTCCGATTAGGTTCCATGTGCCGCCTCGTGAACGACCCCCAGCGCCGTTCACGAGCAGGGTGTGCAAAGAAACACAAAACAGGCTTCATTCCCTGCGCAACGGGTCGCGTGTACTCAATTCCCCTGTCGTGCGGCGCCGAGTACATCGGTCAAACGGGCCGCTGCGTGAATGACAGGCTGGGCGAGCACGACAGGGAAATAAAGAAAGGGGACATTGAGTCCCAGCATCCCATTCTCCGCCATAGAGGCGCATGCTCTTCGTGTGAGCCCCAGTTTCACAACGCGCGGATTCTGGGCTCACATAGAGACCGCTACGGGCGCGAGATAATTGAAGCATACGCCATGCAGCAGGCATCGCAAAACATTTCGTCTCCCTCGCTTGTCCTTTCGGAGAGGGAGGCGGCTTATCTGCGCCCCCAACTGGCGGCCTTGACGCGAGCCCGGGGGCCCTTGCTCACTGACAATGCGGCGAAGCGGCGCCGCTCTGTGTCTCAAGATGACTCCCCTCTTCCCTACACCACTTCCCTCCCCACCCCCTCCTAATCTTACCGGGCTAACAACTTCCTGAGTTTCTCATGCCGACCCCCTTCTTGTCGTACTAGGCTAACAGATCCTCGCTCTCCTGCAGCCCCAACCTTCTACCCTCCTCTCCCCCCCTCCTTGTTTCACTTTTCCTTTCCCTCCCCCTTTCCTTCTTTCACTTTTTCCTTCCTTTCCCCCCTTTCCCTCATGGTCCACTGATCTCGACGCCACCATCTAATAAAAACACTACATGTTGTTGAAAGTCGAAAGATGTCCGTCCTTGTCCGTCCTTTTTGTTTATTCTTTCTGTAACAAGTTATAAAAAAACCAACGCGCTCACGTTCAACTATGTAAATACAGGATGTTACTGCATACGAGTGCACGTATCACAAAAAATAGTTTGGCGAAAAAAAATTATATATATATATATATATATATATATATATATATATATATATATATATTTTTTTTTTT
The DNA here is from genome assembly GCA_037355805.1 of Ixodes ricinus. NCBI lineage: Eukaryota > Metazoa > Arthropoda > Arachnida > Ixodida > Ixodidae > Ixodes > Ixodes ricinus. The sequence continues at coordinate 19,513 of JAZHYW010028717.1, read as the reverse complement.
TTTTTTATTGCTATTAGTTTATTGGGATGCGCTAACCTTCAAACCTGAAAGTAAGCCTCTGAAAGCTTGAGAGCGGTAGCCAACGTTTCGCTTATAATTTTTCTTGTTATTTTTTGTTTTCAATAACATTAAAAAAAATATTTTAGAATTACAGTCGCGTCACGGTAATATAGACCCCGTTAATATAAATATCCCGCTATATAAATAAAAGTTCCGGGTGTAAAGGGTAAATAGAAATGCATGCGTCCTTCTCTCATTAACACAAAAAAACTCATATTTCTGAACGCATTTTTTGTGTGTGTGTCTGTTTTTTTTTTTTTTGGGGGGGGGGTGGGCGTGTTTGTATTAACGAGACATCAACTTAAATCAAATTTATTTCAAAGGAAGAAACAGATACATAAGCAGGTCTGCCTAAGTCTTCAACATGACTATGAGGGGCCTTAATTTCAAGATCTTCCTACAAGCTTCAACCATCCCCATATTTTGCTTGTGTAAACCGACGCAGTTGCACAATATGGCAACTCCAACTAACACTTTATTTTCGACTTGCTTTTGCAGTTTTATGTTTGGCCACAAGTGTGAATTTTGCATGGTGTGGTCACAAATGAGCGGCTGTATTTATTTCACGCTGCTTCGTACTTTGACCCAGAGGTAACTGGTACTGCACGTTGCGTAAGACTCACCGCACGGCCCTTCATTGAGGCGGGGGATTGTTCCCTAATGCCCCATTGTAAACTACGAATAAATGTGATGTATCACTGATACTATAAGAGCGAACCCGTCAGTGCGAGTCATTGCGCCATGTGACAGCAAATACGGTGATACATGTAAAAGAACGAGCGCTCCGCTGTCTCTTTGGTCGAGACTCGACAGAAGCTCCACCTCCGGCACGCGCATGTGGCCTTCCAATGGACTCTGGCTGCAGGTGACGACGAAGTGTCATCAAAGGCAGAAAAGGCTCGCATTTGAGGCGGAGCGTCTACTGAATTCTTGACCTATCAACCACCCACTATAGTTTTTTTTTTTTAACGATAATAATTCCTGGTAAGGGGAACAAGGGAGACAAAGGACAAACACAAACCTCCAAACACAGCCAGGTGACTGGTGCGCGACTAAAAAAATCCGCCTGGTCCTGGTATCGAACCAGGGACCCTTATATTTCCAGTGAAGCGCTCTACCAACTGAGCTAACCAGGAGTTAGACGTCAGGCAAACGGGTTTTAAGAGCTTCCACCAGTTTAAAACCAATAAGGGTGAACGGCCTGTATTCTGTAATGATGATGCAATTAATGCAAAGGTGCAAGCGAGCTGGACAAGAATAACGCTAATAATTCCCGAAGAAGGGGACCAAGCGGGTACAAAGGACAAGCACAAACCTCCAAACACAGCTAGGTGACTGGTGCGCGACTAAACAAATCCGCCTGGTCCTGGTATCGAACCAGGGACCCTTATATTTCCAGTGGAGCGCTCTACCAACTGAGCTAACCAGGAGTTAGACATCAGTAGAGCAAACGGGTTTTAAGAGCTTCCACCAGTCTAACACCAACAAGGGTGAACGGCCTGTATTCTAGGGTTATGATGATAATGCAACTAATGCGAAGGTGCAAGCGAGCTGGACAATAATAATGATAATAATCCCTGACAAAGGGGAACAAGGGGGACAAATGACAAACGCAAACCTCTAAACACAGCTGGGTGACTGGTGCGCGACCGAAAAATCCGCCTGGTCCTGGTCCTCCTTGTTCCCCAGCTCCAGGGATCATTATCGTTATTCTTGTCCAGCTCGCTTGCACCTTTGTATTAATTGCAATATCATCATAGTTTTTTTTATTTGTTGCGCTGCTTGTGTCCCGGTAGTCCCCAAATAAAAATGGCACAGCAAAGAAGCTCACCTGCCTGTTTCCTGAGGTACAACGAAATGGAAGCAAATGTCCGTACAATTTACTCTTCCCACACAAGGTCAATAGGCAGTGGCGTACCAACTTGTTTTGAGTGGGAGGAGGGGGGGGGCAAACCAGACCCCCCTCCCCCAAGGGCCGGGGGCGGTGCCCTTGGTATCCCCCTTGGGCGCCGCCGGCCAGTGCTTGCCCTGTCCAGTGGCGGCTGTTTCAGGGGGGGGCAAACGCCATGCTTTCCCCCCCCCCTCTAAGAAATGTGGGGGGGAGAGGGCAAGCGCCCACCTTGCCCCCTCGGTTGGTACGCCCATGGCAATAGGACATAGTCTATGTGACCTTTAGCTTGAGCTCTGGGTGAACGAACTGATCATCTCTCAAGGACAACAACTATGAAGACATTGAACCATTACGGTGGAGGTTTGCTCATATGCGAGAAACAGAAATGAACACACCTATATATAACGGCGGGTAAGAATATTGTATATTCTCACCGAGTGGACGTGAATAAAACAAGAAACTGTTCTTCCCTTTTTCTGCCTGCAACACGAGCTTGCTGGAGTTTGCACGCATGTTAGAATCTCACGAGCACAAAACTTAAGGTAGGAAGCTCACCATGCGGGCAGGACAAGTTGTGGACGGCATTATGTAATCTGAAGCCTATCAGCTGTCTGACGCACGCCGTAGTTGGTTCCACGGGAAAACAGTGAGCAGAAACGTGGGACTTCCAGAGGACTTCTTACAACAATGCAATACTGACAAAGTGATGTCAGAAAAAAAAACGATTGTTTATTATGCCATAAAACGTTTATTTGATATCTCGATTCTGCATGTCGCTGTATGTTCCAGGCACTGTAGCCAGGGGAGGCCCATGGGGCCCGGGCCCCCCCCCCCTGAAATCTTCCATTTTGCTGGGACCTCCTCTCCCCCTTCCCCTCATACAGCATTTTATCATGGGCGCCCCCCCCCCCTCCGAAACAAAATCCTGGCTATGTGCCTGGTATGTTCCCATGAAAGATGTCGTAGAGGAATAAAAATGAAAGTATAGTTGCGGCTGTGAAAGGTCGCAAACAGTCAGAAGATAAGGCAGCAGCAAAGCCCAAGAAAGAAAATGAAAGGTAACCCCCGAGAGCCGCGACAAAGAAAGAGAAAAGCGAGTAAAGATCCACCGCCCTTCAAGGAGCTAGTTCGCTTTCACGGACTCAAGCAGAGCGTACAGTGGGCGTTTCGCCGTTTCTTCGGAGATCCGTTACTTTCGACGTGACACGCTCCAAAAACGTACAGGTAAACGAGAAATAGACGAAAAAAGAGAGAGATAGAAAGAGAAATGAGGGAAAGGGAGGGGGGTTTATGAATACGTTTAGTGTCGTTGAGAGAGCTTTAATGCAATCGCTTCAACCAAAAACGGAGGCCACGGTGCAGGACAAAGGCCGACTTTGTTCGGCGGTGTAACAGCTCCGGTTTCCTTTCTATGTGCTCTGCACGCACGCTGAAATTACACGTAAAAAGGTGACGTGCTTTCTTTTTCTTTTTTTCTTTTTTGTTTTGTGTGTGTTGGGGTCGTACAAATATTAGTTCAATTGCGGTTCATCTTAATATCTCCATTGAAGTTCGATCTCTGTCTCTTCATCTTGACGTCGTAGTTATTGTTTCTTCTATTGACAGGTTTAATTCACTTCCCCAGACTTCTGGAAATGAAAGACGTTTCCGCTCGAGGTTGTCTCTATCGCCTAGTTATAGATCCGGGTACCAGGTCGTCTTTAAAGCATGGGCGTCCGCAGAACTTTCTCCAGGGGGGGGGGGGGGGTGAAAACTTATCTCCTCCCTCCCCCGGAATATTCTGACGGCACCATTATGAAGGTTGGTTTCGTGCGCTTGGCCTGATTATAGTCCAGAAAGTTAGAGCAACTCTCTGCCAGTAACCTCGCCCCACATCCAACACAATAAAAATATGTTTATAAAATTACAACCTACCAGAGTACATAAAAGTTCACAGTCATCATTCCAATAGACCATTTGCTATATTACCCAAGCATCAAGGAGAATGCAGGGATTGGTGTTCCACGCGCCACACGCGCACGCCTTCCTCGTATAAAAGATTCGAAGTAAATACCCAAAATAAAGCGTTGACGAACGCGCGTGCAAGATGCCATTTGTTTTAGGTATTTGCTTTAGAAAATTTACTACTGCTGAGGCCAGCACGTGCGGCGCGTGGAACACCAATCCCTGCATTCTCCTTGATGCTTGGGTAATAAGCAATAGGTCTATTTTGTTGACAGGAAATTAGAAAAGCTAATATTACCTTGAAACCTATACATACGCTGCCTTTATCGTTACTTTTTGACTTCGGTTAATTATTTCCGCACCAAAACGCATTGCCTGTTCTTTTAAAACCAATAGTTATGAGATTGTTATGGCAATACAGTCGTTTGTATCCCTAACGTAACATCGCCTTTACTGTGCTACATTATGAGAACGTTCGAATTAGGACCTAAGCAACCCGGTGAAAAAAGAAAATAAACTCTAGGAACGGCAATTTCCTACAGCACACAAAGAAGAGACACTTCATGCTATTATGCATCACAGCATACAATTTATTAAATGATATGTTTTATGGCGCTCCGTGCATTCACGAGGGCGCCCATCAAACCACTCTAGCATTGTTGCCGCGAGGCGGCTATGCAGTTGCCTCGCCTCAGACACGATCACATGGTCGTGTCGCCGCGGGGTCGACTGGGTTCTCGAATTTGGCTCCCGACGTGCCGCTTTTTCTCCTAGCCACTGGATGGCGCTGCAGGTGCCTCAGGGCGTCTGCAGCGCTATCCCGTCTGCAGCGTCATTTATACATGAGGACTATAGACACAAAGTGGAGACAGCGCACTAGGAAATTAAGAGGAAAGTTTTTAGGCTATAGTGGAGTTACGGAAGAGCAGGTCTCAGTGAAGAAGTTAAGGCCACAGAAAGAGATCGGTGGCTAGAGGGAATGCAGACAAAGACGGCTCTGGAAAGCTATAGATTAAACAAAACAGTTATTGCCAAAGAAAACATTTATGACAATTCTAGGGGAAGCTCATTGTTGTTTGAGGCAAGGACAGGTGTTTTGCGAACCAGAACATACAGAGCGAAGTACCAGGAAATGGATACAGTGTGCGCTGCTTGTGGAGAGGAGGACGAGACGGCTGAGCACTTGATACTCTACTGTAAAGGGCTTCACCTTATGCTTACCGAAGACAACATAGCTTTAATAAAGTCATTGGATTTCAGAGACAGCGAAGGAAAAGTGGATTTCAAGACAGTAGAGATTACCGAGCAAAGATTAGTGAATGGTGGCAGAAAGCGAGAGAAAACTAGGTATTTTCTTATTAAATGATGGCAAGGGGGTTTTATAGCCTCACTTTCTTTTCAGTGCGGAGTGAATATAGTTTTCACATTTAAATATTCTAAGCTTAAATGGTAAAACAAAATGGCTAGGTGGCGTAAGCTGCCGCCCGATCCAAAGGGCTCAGCCGGATTCATCCATCCATCCATCCGGCGGCCGAGGAGAAACCTCCTCGCCCATCGATCGATATAGTCGGGGGGGGGGGGGGGGGGACGGGAGGCAAAACTCTCTTAGGACTCCGGACGGCACCGAAAACAGGCAAGTGTGTGCGACCGGATCTAGGGTAACCGCGGGACACAAGGCCTGGGGGCCCTCTTTGTGTTTAACTTTGACTTAACGGGCGAATGTGAATATTAGTGTAATGTCGCATGTCTTTGGATGTTAGATTGAGTGTTTCAGAGCGTTGTGTTTTATGTACCAATAAAAGGGAGCGAAATCCCGCTCCCGTGAAAGAACCCGGCTGGACTTGTGTTGTTGACGGACCACGTGGGAAATGGCGAATCGGCGGCGGCACGCCATTTCCTACAGTTTATAGAGTGCAGCTATTTCGTTCCACATGTACTCGGGCGCCTCGCAACGTGGAGAGGACTTTCACGCGACAGCACCTGCAGGAAAGATAAAACAAAGCTAAAAATTAACACACGGTATTCGCTAGGTCTCCGCTAAAGCAGGAAGCCCTCAATGAACAAAAACTATACACACATCACAGAATTGAACGAATTGGTCTACAGCTTAAGACCACAGCAAGGGTGCTTCGTTTCCGATCACAGTTGTTTCAACTTTCCAGCAACGATTTCCAGCACGCCACGATTGGTCGGTTCGTTATTATCGGAGCGGACATTTAAACGTTCGTTTTGGCATAAGCTTAATTTGCCGTTTTCTTAGTAGCTATTTTAAATTTCCAGATACTAAATGACATGTTGGGAACAGTAAATTTATGGTATTCAGAAAATGTGGTTGGTTTGGGTAGCTAAACAACCACCGCAGCACCCTTTAACCCATGTGGGTGCAGCTCTCCCCCCCCCTCTTGCATCCCCCCCATTCCAGGTGGGGGCAACTGCGCCCCCCCCCCCTTTGCACCCCCTGCGGACGTTTATGGTGATTTACCTGCTTAGCAGTCATTTTGAAAGCATGGTAAGGTTCATAAAAACTGGAGTTTGACCCAGGGGTGCTTTTCCTGACAAGAACAAGTTCATCAACCTTGTAATTTACCATTGCTGTTTTGGGTACTCAATAAAAATGCAGCTTCACGTTGCCTCTGTACTTTCCTTTTTCTCGGTGCCTGTTTTGATATTTCTCTGAAATAACTCTTCCGGTAATCGCCAAGTCTCGGGTACATCCCAGTCCATTTGTGAAGGATATGTTGCTGTGAGACATAGCCGCCTCAAGGTAACGCTTCCAGTCTCAAGAAAAACATGAGTACAGTCTTGACGTAGAACTACGTCTTTCTCCACGCTTGGAAGGGGTGCAAAGTTGGGAGGTCGATGGCACGGAAGCTTGGTCATGCAAGTGACGTCACGCAGATACCACCGGAGCGCTGACCGATTAGCATCGCCGCGCTCTCTAACGGCGCGCCGTGCCTGCTGCCGAGAACCACGCAGTGCGCACGTTAGCTAACCCCCGCCCCCCCCCCTCCCCAGATTTCTTGGACTTTTGGCCTCCTAATGCACTGTCGGTATGAGCAGTAGCTCATTTCAGCTCACATTCTTGCACTCCTTCACATTCGCACCCTCTTCGAAGCACCTGACGACCTTGACGTCGTCCTCGACGTCGTCATAGAGGCCGCCCTAGACGCCGTCCTTGACCTCGTTCTCGACGTCGTCCTAGATGTCGTCCTTTAAGTCAGTCCTAGAGGTCATCCTAGGCATTGTATTTGACGTCGTCCTCTAGGACGTCGTCCTAGACATCGTCCTTGAGGTCGCCCTAGAGATCGTTCTAGACGTCGTCCTCTAGGGCGTCATCGTCGATGTCGTCCTTGTGGTCCTCCTAGAGGCTGTCCTTCAGATCGGCCCAGAGGTCGTCCTAGACGTCGTCTTTGATGTCGTCCTCTAGGACGTCGTCTTCGAAGTCGTCTTAGACGTCGTCCTTGGGGTTGTCCTAGACAAATGCTATCGCAACTCACAGACAACCAACAATAGTGGTTTCTGCAGCAATTTCTTGTCTGCTGGCTTGCTCGTTTGCTCGCTTCAACGCGACGCGCTCCTGTCTGATTGAAACGGCGATAGACGCCGCTCCGGCAGCCGTGATTCCACAATCTTCGCTCATCGCCCTGGACAGCGGCCGAGCGGCCGAGCTCGCGTCCTCTGCGGCACGGGGTTCACATGACTCTCATGCGCGACTTGGTGAACCAATAAACCCGCCCTCCCCCTCCCCTTTTTCGTTTCTTTTGCAACCCACAGGTAGTCCTACTGAAATTTGTGCAGCACAGTACACCTATGCACCGCACAATTTTTTTGTTTTATTGCTTAGTCAGACTGTTGGCTGATGAGTTATAGGAACCAGAAAGCGTGAGTGATATATACCTCACTGTCTTGTAACGTTCAAGCTTCTTGTTTAAACCGCGTCTTATCAGACCTGATTACCTAAACACTCTTTAATATTTCACGGTTCAGTGGAGCTTTAACATTGTACGTGTCTTCTTTCGTTAGTTCGTGCTGTCACGCATTTGTCAAGGTGAGTACAGGAAGGCTGCGTCTGTTTTACTCCTTCGCTATTTTTTCTTTTTTTATTCCTGAGTCTCACAAATTGAAGTAAATTTATTCAAATGGCTCCCTCGTGCACTCAGGAGTTGACATTACGTCTTTACTATGCTTGAATTAAGTCATGAGAAGTTGGCATTCGTGGCAGCTCTGAATATATATTTTTGTTTGTGTTGTGCTTCATGTCTGGCCCGTGAGCCATGTGAATGTGAACATCTCGGTGAGTTTCCTGTAGGTTTTTCAGGAGCCGTCGTGTCTAGCAAATTATGAGCTATGTCGGTGTTGTGTTTCAGCAAGAACGTCGACTCTTACATCAGCCACCGGAGCGCGGCAAGAACATCGAGGGATTACATCATCCGCCTCTCGCTAAAAGAGCACCCGGAAATTGCATCAGCCGCCCCGCACCCGCACTTCGAACATCACGTGAACATTCGAACTCCGGGGAAGGCTTGTCTCTCTCAGAGGGTCTTCTCGCCCCCGGAGGGCTATATAACATGGGCTCAGGGAACCAGAAGTCGCCGACTGCCGATTAACCAGTCGACCATGGGTCCATATCAGCATGAGCGAATGACGTTGTGAATGCGACATTCGACATATGAGCGAATCGACGTTTTAGCGAATAACGGGGGCGCGCGTTAAGCCATCCGCCGCGCTGCGCTTACGCCGCTTCGCGGCGACAGTCTGCGGCGGCTCATTACAAAAATGTGAACTCCATTCGGCCCACCCGAAAACGCCGCTTCGCGGCGTCCGACTATTTGCTAAAGTGTCACTTGGTGAAACGTGGGCGTTCGCTAAAATGTCATTCGATCAAGTGAGTGCCTCCCATCGACCATTGTATGGGCCTCCTGCGTTGCCCAGGGGGTGCTGCGAAAAGGTGCTTGTTAGGCCTTGTTTTGGGTGGTACAAACTTGAGCGTCCCAAACTGTCAGGCATGCAGAAGCGTGCCTGCTCTGGTGCGGAGCGCGAGATCACGAGGAAAGTACAAAGAAACAACAAAAATCCGAACGGCGTCAAAGCTAAGACGCTAAGAGCGCGAGCCATGAGATGCCGTTTCACGCGTTCCAAAGTAGACATGACAAAGAAAAAGAAAAATGAAAGCGTCGCGACACAGGTGTTTCGACGTCACCGCCCAGATATAAGAGACGCGTACCCTAGCGGTAGTCTCATGAATTTGGCACTTTTGATTGTCTTGCGGCGTTCAGTCTGGCCGATTTTTGGTGTCCAAGGGTGTTCTTCGTTCTTCAGCACCAGGCAGAATTAAAAAGCTCGACCAACGTGCCATAAGTAGTGCGAGGCTAAATCAGGTGAGAGCTTGTACTACCCAAAACGAGGGCGCTACAGTTTGTTCAAAGCTTCAGCGCAGGAGGCCTATACCTGTATATTCACTGTACATAAAAGTTCTACTTCGTAACCCCACTCCAAGCCTGTTTCCTCGGGGAAATGCTATCAGTGAGCCACAGCCCCGACTCTTAGTTCCGCACCTGAGATCGTCACCTCCCAAACACAACACCGATAAGATAATGCTTCGTGGAAAGGCCAACGCTGTTAAGCACTTGCACATTATACTTATAGACCACAATAGACCTATTGCTGTCTTACCCAAGCATCAAGGAGAATGCAGGGATTGGTGTTCCACGTGCCGCACGTGCTGGCCTCAGCAATAGTAACTTTTCCAAAGCAAAAACCTAAAACAAATGGCATCTTGCACGCGCGTTCGTCAATGCTTTCTTTTGGTTATTTACTCGAATCTTTTATACAGGAAAGGCGTGCGCGTGTGGCGCGTGGAACATCAATCCCTGCATTCTCCTTGATGCTTGGGTAAGAGAGCAAATGGTCTATTCTAAAAATCGTCTTATGCGCGCTATCACCTTTCTCCCCTGTGCTGCGTAACGTGAAGTGCAACGGTGTGTCGCATGACATCATTAACGTGACGTGACGTGACCTTATTTCACGTGATCACGTCACTCACAGTCGCACCCGCAACGTGACCATGTGGCGTGTAGGCCTGTTTCTCTCGGCCAAGGGGACGCTGTAGCATCCACGTGACGCGACCGCAAAAGAGACGCCTCCGCTGGCGTTCGTGAGACGCGAACATTTAAAGTGCCTTGTCATGCACTCTCCACGACCGTACACTATCTGTGAGCGTCCCTATGCGTCTGTCCACGCGCGGTAACAAAGCGTTTGAAAGAACGCAACTCGAGGCACAACGGAAACGCGACCTACAACTATCCAAGTTTGCTCGCCAGGGGCGCTGCTCAAAACTTGAGAGCTACGAGCGGTGGCGCCCTCGTATGGTTACCTGTCGTGACGTCATTACCTTGCGAACAACAAGTTCGATGGTGTTTGTAATTAACATGGTGGAAGCTTGAAATCATAGCGCTCTTGAACCAACACTGTCAACACCGTCAAAATTGAAGTTCTCATGTTCCTCTTATTTCCGTCCACGAGAAATCCTTTGCTGACGTCATAGTCAACTTTCGGCCATTCGTAGAAGGCCGACCATCGCGACGCTTTCGATCGCGCACGTCGCCATGACCACGAAGCAGCCATCGACGACGTAGGGGATTACGAGCCACCGCGGATGCAGTTGAGAGCAGCTGCGGGCGCTCGTCGTGGGTCAGACGGAAAAATTTTTAAGGTACCTTTATACTTCGCATAAAAACGATCGACGTAGAATGCGTCGTGTGTTTGAGTGCCTGGCTAGCGTCGGAGCAAATGGAAGAGAAAACGGCCATTGTGTATACCAAGCCATGGACATTCTGAGCACTTGATTTGCGTTGTTTAAAGGGCCTCTGACACGCCAAAAAAAAATTATTTTTTTCATGCTAAGCGTTGAATTGGCATATCAGGACATTACAAAAAATATTGTTTCACTATAGAGTTGCGTAGTTTTTTTATAAAAAATAGAAATACGAGGCTTAATTCAAAGTTCCCGCCGTGCACTGTGACGTAACAGTGTACCGCAAGGTGTCGGGGCGGTCAGAAGGGAGGCATCGACCTACGTCACTAAAAGTGGATTCACCGGAAGTCACGTGAGCTTCCCTCCTCGTGCTCTCCGCGACCGTGCCTAAGATTTTTTTTTCTTTTTCTGCTCTTTGTACGAGCGATCGTAGAAAACGAAGTTTCAGTTCCACTAGCTCTTTACCGCTGCACCGTTGGTTAGTTTGCGTGCTGTAAAATTTGAGGACGAAGAGTCAGTGGATTGACGTGATGGAGGACAATGATGAAAGCGTTGCGAGTACAACGCCAGTGTACGAGTGCATGCCGTTAGTCTTATAATACAGAGATATACTGGGCGCAAAACAAGCTATCAAGTTTTGAAAAAAAAATTTAGAATGCTCGCAGAAATTAGGATTGCTAGCATACGACACGCCCGATCGCATTGCTGAAGGTTCAGACATCGAGGTCGTTGAATCATCGGATACTCTCCAGGCTAAAGATGCCTGCCGTCTAAAGAATATGAACTGGTTTGTGTACCAAGTACAAGTAACCGTCGAGCACAACGCACGTATTTTGTCTAGAACACGAGTAGAACTTGTTTACTATACTTCGTTTCAGCTTCGGTCCAGACGCAGCCAAAGCTACAAGCGCGAGCTCCGGGCTTTCAGCATCCCTGCCAAGCACGCGCGCTCGTGCAGTGCAAGCACTGTTCTGGGCCACATGCTCGCGCTTGTAGCATCGGCTGCGTCTGGACCGAAGCTGAAACGAAGTATAGAATACTTTGGCTAGTGTTGGGACCGGAGCGGCTCGGCAACGGGAGCTCGTGAGGGCGCGTGTATTGACAGTTCGAGGCGGCGCTGTAGTCGAGTTATCCGGAAAAAATCGCGCAGCCCGCCTTTTCTTTTTTTACTTTCAGCGGTGCACGTGTCGGTACCCCGATTTTATACACTCCGTTTCACCTTATGTTGTACCGCAGCGAAGGCTAAAAGCGCGAGCTCATAGCGTTGGCAGCTGCCCTTGGTGCACGAGAGCTTGTGCCGCCGAGGTGTGCCATAGAGCAAGGAGCTCGCGCTTGCAGCCTTTCCTGCAGTACAACACAAGGTGAAACAGAATATAGGGCACATAAAAAAAAATCGGTATTTTCAAATCTTTTTTTTTTGTAATTTTTGCGGTAGGCAAAGGGTTAATGAGCGGTTTAATGGGCCATGTTGCGATTGCAGCTTTGAAGGGAGCCATTATTAAAGGCCAACCCAATTTAGAAAGTTCGCGAACAAACAACGAGCTTTGAGCGAAAGCAACAAGGCGTTCGTTTTTGTTGTGTTTGTCCGTCCCTTCTCGTTTTCTTCCTCAAGCTTAATTATCTCTACCAACCCGCTCGTTCTGTCCTGAGATATTCATCGCTAAAATTTTGCCTTTTATGCTTAATGAAAAAACCGCGCGCTGAAAGCGCGAATGCTGTTGTGCTGATATTGATGCGTAGAAGAATGACACAGTTCGAGTTTCTGTCCCCTCATCGATACTTAACTCTGACAGCGTGTCTTCGGTGGACTCGCCGGCGCCACACATCAAGACGACTAAGTCACTATTCTACGTATTATTTTCATAACGCAGTTTCTGAATCAAGCGAAGAAAGGCAAACTTTTACGATAAATTTCGCGAACCTCGTTGCCTTTTCGCGAATTGTCGAAATTGTGTTTGCCTTTAATAATAACTCCTTTTAAAACTGCAATTGCACCATGGCCAATTAACCCGTTGATAAACAAGTTAACTAACAGATTTTGGTTAATTATTAAACATTGCAACGGTTATTCACCCATTTATTGTCCACCGAACCCTACAGATATAACGAAAGACGGCATCCACATATCTGCCATATCCTTTTTTTGTAAAATATCTAAAGTTCTGTCAAGAATAAAACAAAAACACCTTGTATGTCTGCGTGAACCAGATACGCCCCCTGTGGAACCTTGGGCCTTTCTCTTCGAATGCCCAGCTCAGGCGAGACTTACCTGGTTGTCAGAAAGCAGCTGTCGGTTAAATATATTGTTATGAGCGTGTAGGTTTCAGATGGTTTACCCTCAAGAGGATAATGTGCTGCATATTGTAACCATGGATGCGCTGCACATTGTAACCATTTCAATGCCGTGCTGTAAACTATTACAACTTTTTCCTTGCCTGATCTACGTGTTGCTCTTGTATTCTGCTCAGAATGATGTGAAATAGTTGCTTGTTTTCTTTGAATCTTATAAAGCATTACTTGGTCAGCCGACGTTGTCTCAGTTTTTGGACTTAAGTTCAATCTTAAAACGCGTGATAAAAATTGTCACGGCTTATAGGAAGCGAGCATGCCGGCCGTGTCGCGTCGGTCGCCTATTGTTTGCCTATTGTTTGTCGTGGTTGAAGGCAGTTATGAACTCGGAAAGTTTCTTCGGTAGCCGGTTGTAGCGCTAACCCGCTACAACGCACAACCAATGCAGCGACTGGCAGAAGTTCCCCGGTAAAAGGGACCCGTTTGCCGCTAGGGGCGCCCTGGTCGGGGCAAGAGGAAGCGAGCATGCCAGCCGCGTCGCGGCGGTCGCCTATTGTTTGCCTATATTTTGTCGTGATTGAAGGCAGTTATGAATTCGGAAAGTTTCTTCGGTAGCCGGTTGTAGCGCTAACCCGCTACAACGCAATGCACAACCAATGCAGCGACTTGGCAGAAGTTCCCGGTGAAAAGGACCCGCTTGCCACTGGGGGCGCCCTGGTCGGGAAGCTTGAATTAGATCCGCACGGCCTCGCGACACCCTTTTCTGCGTGGGCGCCGCCATCTTTAATTCTGGAACTTCCGGTATGCGTGAAAACATCGCTTTCTTCTCGCCTCGACAGTAGAACGTGTTAACATTTTATTTGCAACCGTCAGTCGTTCTTGTTATGACCCTTCTATACTTTTTTACTTGTTCGGGGCTGTAATCTCTTGCTTTTTGTTCGGAACGCATACCGGATACGGGGACAACGTGGCTGGGTGCGAGGCTAAACGAAAAAGGTGTATAAGTAGGGCTGGGCGTCGATTAAAAATTTTAACCCGATTAATCGCCACCCTTTAATCGATTAATTAATCGATTAATCGGTTGCGTTAATTTTTATAAATAATATATTAAAAAGAATGCAAAACTCGTCTTGCCTTTGAAGACATTTAGAATTGAGGATACATATTCACCGCATTCGGTGGGAGTTGGTACCACGAGGGCGCCACAGTATTTGGTGCCCCAGTAGACTTCCGATTAGTGTATTTATTTATTCTACAGTAACACACAGCGACTCGGAAAACAAGATGTTACATGGAGATGTACTCTGTCCAATAGGCTTGTAAGAACCTGCGCACTTTGTGGAACGTAGTACAGAGTCACAACAAGGACTGTGTGACAAGAGTGAGAAACAAAGGTAATAAAACCGGAAGCGCGCTAGAAGGTCCGCTCGATGGTGGCGTCTATGCAGCGAGCTTGTTTGCAAACAAACATCGGTATAAAGTTCAATCATTCAAAGATATCACATATGATCTTGCTCCAGCTCCGAAGACAAAGAAGTTTGTCCACATTCTCCGACAGGAAGACAAGAAGTCAGAGCTTGGGCGATGCTTTCTTCTTTTCAGAGAAAGGAACCTCGATGAGAAGGCGTCGATTTTTGTCTGCGTTTTGGCGGATGGTCCTTGCTGCAGCTACATGGGTGCTTCGCTTGTAGGCGATACTGAAGCGAACTTACGCTTCCACTGTACGAAAACGGCTTTTTGCAGATGATGCAGTGGACTTCCTTCGAGTTAAAAACTTCACCGCTGGAGTTTACTTTAAACCCAAACTTTCCAGCGAGATTGCCCTTCATACTCGTGAACTCGTCCATTTTTACGTGCCGAATACTGGAACAAGTAACCATGGCGTTGTTAGCTTCCCAGTTTGTTTTTCTGCTTGTTTGTCTTGCCTGGGCAGGATGTGTAATAGATCCTCAACACGTGAAGTTTCGCGGTCGCGCGGGGATCAATTGCGGGCCCGGCTTGTTCGTCTGGCCTCGGCAGAACTGTAATGTATATCCTCGAACACGTGACGCTTCACGAGCGCGAGAATTGAACCTTGCTCATAGCACCTGGCTGGGAACGGACTTCTTTTGAGTACCGATTAAAAAACCGATTAACCGGTTAAAAAATTTGATCGCGATTAAAGCCTTAATCGATTAATCGGAAGGTTAATCGATCAAATTGCCCAGCCCTACTTATAAGCCATTTCTTACAAGCGAGCAGTCGGGTGGTCCTCGGATGGTCCTGGCAGCCATGAAGAAATAAAAGATTCTCACCCCTTTGCGACTGTCGCTTGGGTGGTTCGTCGCATAAATGAACACAAGAATGAGTGACAAGTGAAGCGAGCTGATTAAGGTCAAGAAAAAGTATGGGCAGAAAAGAAGACAGAGAAGTTAACCTGGGATATTAAAAACATACTAAAACAATCTTGGACTTTAGTATGTGCCGTTTCGTTCCATTATAAAATAAGATAGGAAAAAAAACTGCTTCCGAGTTTTAGATATCACTTTTCAAATATTTATTGTTCGGCCTTTGCGACCTGGGCATTGCGACCTGGGCATTGCGACCTGGGCAATGGGCATTTCATTTAAAATGCTCCACCATCCGACAAACCGAAAGTCGCAGCTAATTCTACGCCGAAACAACTTGCAATCCGCTTCTTTAAAGTCGCAGTTGTTTTTATGTAAAGGAAGGGTAATGTAGCTTGTACCGTCCAATCACATTGAAGCATCATGTTGCTAACGATCGTGCCGCAGCGTAATTGATGCCGCGGTATGACCGCTGGCAGGTCGTAGCTTTATCAGAAATCCAATGTGCACTCCACCAAAGCGGCGCCAAAGATTCATATTTTCGCGCGTGCAGCCGCGCATCGCACACCTTCTGGATAACGCGCCGGTGTCGACACCTGTCGCGATCAAGACCACGCGCTTCAGGCGAGCCCCTCCGGTCCCGCAGCACTGCACCCAAGTATTCAGCAAGCACACTGTAGCGTAGGCGCACATGCGGCGATGCATAATCGCTCGGACATGCATAGCAGCGTGATTTCTTCTTCAGTTGCAGAACATACCGGGACGAACCCTCACGCAGCACCTTACTAGGCATTCTAGATTGGCCCCGTCAATTCACTGACTCCGGTTCCTCTACCTTTACAGCAACATCAGGCGATGAAGAAAGGCCATATAAAATAAAGCCAGACACCGCTTCGATCGCTCGCGGAGGTGCGGAGAATGCTTGCAAAGCACTACAATAAAAAGACTAATCCACGCTATCGCGGTAAGCACGAGGAGTGATACAACTGCGTGACTTCCGGCGATGCCTACCTTCCAGCCTACCTTCTGACCGCCCCAGCACCTTGCGGTACGCTGTTACGTCACAGTGCACTGGCGGGAGACTTCTGGGCGGAGCTTCGTACTTCTATTTTTTATTAAAAAAAGCTGCGCAACTCTATAGTGAAACAATAGTTTTTGTAATGTCCTGATATGCCATTTCAGCGCCTAGCATGAAAAAAACAAGAATTTTTTTGGGGCGTGTCCGAGTACCCCTTTAATAAAATGATCTCTTTCTATACTTTGTTTCGCATATGTTGTACGCACGCCGCAGCGAGGCTAGAAGCGCGAGCTCATAGCGTTGGCAGCCGCTCTTTGGGCTGCGGTCCCACGGCAGCCATCTTGAACAAGGCGTTAGTTCAACCAATAGATGGCGACACGCACCCGTGGGGTGGCCGAAACATTGGCTCACGGTGGGATGGCTCGAGCACCATCACGTTCCCCTCGTGGCCTTGCTCGCGCCGCTGCCAGCTGTGCTCAGCTGGCTCAAGTAGCGTGGCCCAGCAAACGCATGTATGCGAGAATGTCAGGCTGATATAGGGACATGCGGTTCGGCGGTTGCCACGGGCTTTCGCAATAAATCTTACCAAGAAGGAATCAATTGTTGATTGACGTGTCAATATTCTTTCAATGAAAACTTCTTCTGCAGGAATGCACGCTCAGTAGACTCAATATTCCAAGACACCAGTGGAAGCGGACGTCAAGTAAACTGCTTCGTAATTTACGGTACTTACCTCACCATTATAATGACGACCGAAAAGTGACATAACGAAATATTGTGTTTCATGGGATCCGGAAGATTTTGTAAAGGTTGTTACATTATAGTTCCCAGAAGACAAACGCCGTTGCAATATTTTCGGAAGTACCGATATAATGTTGTAAGTACAGCTTAGGAGGAGTATGATGAAAACCATCAGAATAAATAGGAAGACGTTTATTTGCAATGAAGAAACTATGAATGAACGGCGTTTAGCGACGGCAAGTTATGAGCGTATGGGAATTTATAAGTTCACGTGATTGCTAACTATGGACATGCGGACAATGACGACCTGTTTTGTCGGGAGATGGAGTAGCTGTGATGACCTGATATCGGACGACTCGTGGCAGACGAACAAGCAAGTTTCTTCTCAGCGAATGGTAAGCGTCCAGTGTCAAGCAACGTGGCTACCGACGTTGTCGACGTTTCGAACACTTACCACTTTCGACAAAAGTGCTGGCACCTGGGCTAACTTTGTGGAAAGAGTCGAAAGCTTCCTCGAGTCCAGCGCCATCATGAACTGTAACCCAAAACGATCCACTATTCAGTCTGTAGGTGGCGAAACGTATCCGCATCTGCGGAGTCATAGTCGATGCGTACTCTAAGTGGTTGGAAGTTTACACGATGCCTGCCACGACGTCCATATTAAAACCGACCATTTTTTTGAAGTTGTTTATTTTGGCTTTAGCGAAAAGTACATTTAGCGCAAGATGTAGCAGACTTTCGTTCATAATGCAATTTGGCGCAAATGGCGCATCACTTTTTACTGAGATATGCATGGAGAGATATGTATTCGCGAAACACGCGACCGGATTCGGACATTTCGGTGTAGGACGTTTCAGTGCGGTCTCTTCGGTGCACGGACTATTCAGTGCACAGGATTTTGGGCGCACGGACATTTCGGTGCACGGACTTTCAGGTACAGGGACTTTTCGGTGCACGGACATTCGGTGTGGGACTTTTCAGTGCGGACATTTTTTGGTCCACGGACTTTTCAGTGCACAGACATTTCGGTGCATGGTCAATCAAAATCGCCAGTATTTTTTTAATACATATAAAAGTAATAAGCATTATTTTAGCCAGAAATGATTTTTGTCGCACTTTCTAATTTTGTATACGTGATCTCACATTTACGATCACTTACTGATACATGACCTAAGTAACTTTGATAAGGCGCAGCACCATCCTGCGGGTGGACTGGAGACGTTGGACGTTATGGTTCGTTTGCCGATGTCTCTTGCAGGCATTAAACGCATCACATCGTGTTAGCGTGTTGAGTCGATACAGGCGTTCCTGGCGTTTTCTATAAAGGTGTGTGCTTTATTATTGGTAATCTATTGTAGAAAGGCCCCTACAGCAAAACGCTTGAGAATGTTGAAAGTAACCCGGACTGTAATAAATGGGACGCTTCAGTGAACACGAAACGTCCTTCTTCCTGCGGTAACTTTTCCTTCCAAGACGTTTCTATCTTCTGCCACAATCTCAGGTAAATTTCCAGTTGCTTCTGTACGATAACTCAGAACAGTTGGAATATCTTCAAATGTGCGTCCACCGCGAAATCATATAGCATCGAATGCTTAGCACACACCTGACAGGAGGAATTAAAGTTCTTCCCATACGTCGCACGTTTTGTAATATAAATCGAGGCATAAAACACATTGTTAACGTTTGTAGCCAAGCATGGTTCTAACAGACTCTGAATCCAATACTAAAACGTTGTAGATGCAGTTGGCCGTGCACCGAAATGTCCGTGCACCGAAAAGTCCGTGCACCAAAGTTCGTGCACCGAAGTCCATACACCGAAACGCCCTACACAGCTTTAAAAAGTCCTGAACCCATACACGGCGACACAAGAAACTCTAAATACTATAAGTATTTGAGACCCGAAAATCTCAGAATGCCAATATGGACAGGTTCTGACACATGAAAGGGAAGAGGAAAGGGGAACTTGCACCGTAAGCATAGTTCCAAAGGCCAACGGTATGGAACAGTGAGGCGGGGGGGGAGCGGCAGCAATCGGATTCAAACTAGGATATACCCGACCATTTCCGGCATTCCTCGAAGATATTCGGGAAAGGTGAGAACCAAGGCGCCTACATGTTAAACATGTAGGCACTCTGAGGAGAACAATCCCCTCCCCACTTTCGAAGAGTTCCAGTAACGCGACGCTAAAACAAAAAAAAGCTGCAAGACCCACCAAAGGAAATAAAAAAAAAAAACACAAATTAGTCGCTCGCGTACTTTTCTACGTGTCGTCTGCTTGAAAAACGTGGAAACGCCCTCCTACGCTACAGCTTTTGCAGACATTTTCCTCATGTAACATGGTTTTCCAAATCCGCTGTGAATGAGTGAGCAGCGCTGCATGTAAAACGCGGATTTCGTAGGTGAAACGTGGACTAAGGACTGCGGCATATTGTATCGTACCGGGTTATGGGAAGGATCTACAAATATTCCCTAACAGCAAAACGACGAGG